>BMAO01018996.1:0-36614 GCA_019973975.1 Trichonephila clavata
TGATTTTGAAATTTTTTAGAAAAAGTACTAAACATGTTAGAGCTAATTCCATGCACAGTCTTACAAAACATGTATAAAAAATTTCAAATCCATACTTCAATTATCAAAAAAGCCTTAGGGTTTTGAATAACAGTATATGTACAAAAATTCAACATGGAGAAATATGAGTTTGAAGTTTTCATTCCATGAGTAGCATGATATAATATTCATCGAATAGTCTGAAACTTTTATGAAATGTTAATTAGCTTATTTAAAACTACTTACCACAAAAAAATTGCACAAATGTAGAACAATTAAACAGTATACTGACATAATGAATAGATAGAAAAAAAACGAATGAAAGATCAATATTTCATAAAACTTTATCTTAATTATAAAAAAAAATACTCACACTTGAAAGCTAATTCCATGCTCAGAGCTAATGCGCAACAAGTACAAAATATGTTTATGCCTTTATTTTTATTTCCTTGATTTTAAAAGCCTTCGCATGTTAAATATTGTACACGAATAAAAACAAAATTAAATAACATTTTATAGGTAAAATACAGCAAAACCTAAGAACTGTATATGTGCATTTGTTTAAATAAATATCTTAAAATATTTTAATAATAAAAGTGTTGAATCTCGCGCACATTTGATACATATATATATAACCAAAAACAAATATATAAAAATGGAGAGTTTTTCTATTCTTGCGAATTAGATTTTTAATTATCTGAGTTATCAAAATGAAATTCAGTATTTGTGCTTTGGGAGAATCCGTTTTGAAGTTTTAATTTCATTCATGATAATATCATAAAAAGCATGCACAACTTTTAAATCTTGACCAAATCCATTTGATCTTCAGTAAATAATTCACAAACTAAAATTTTTGCATGAATTGCCCAATTCTTTCTTAAAATGATTTATTACTGCATATATAATGTCAATCTCATTGATGCGCATTAGAAAAATATAATTAAATCATTTTTATCAGGCTCTTTTCTAGCAGATAATCTGAAATGTAGGCGTGGTAGTTGCTGTTTAGCACCAAACATTGCTCCATTACTTAATGAAAAATGCAGGTAAAGCTTTGAAATTTTCAAGCATATTTATAAAGATTCGGGGTATCAAATGAGCCAATAAAATTTTTTTCGACAGTTTAATGATTTTTAGTGTACCATATCGACTTAACGTCTAATAAATGTATTTCTTACTTTTTACTGCACCTTTTATTTACATTCGACTATCACACACTTCATAACTATTTTTTGGGAATTATTCCGACTAAATGTGGTTTGCGACCCCATGTTCTGTGTTGATTTGTGGTTTACTTATTCAATTTGTTGGTAGAATTTGGCAACACCCTGTATATTCTGTTCAGTAAAGCAAATCAGTGTCACATTATTAAACAAAGCCAATATTTTTTTATTTACCAACAAAATCATTTTGTATGCAGATTAATTATTAAAATAATATTTCTGTCGCATTAAAAAGGAGAGGAAACTTAATTGGTCAAAAAAAAACTGAATTGAAAGCTAATATCGCAATAATTAGGACAATTATTACTATTTTCGATAAAATTGATATAATAATTGAGCGAAAACTCTCAGATAAGATCAATAATGATGATTGGCTTTCATATTCATATTTACTTATTTTTCTATTTTTTATTACCTTGGTTCTTTCTGATGAGAAATATATCGGATTATTGGATTTAAAAACAATTAAGATAAACTTTATGGGATTTCTTTTTTGTTCTTGAAATACTCATTAGTGTATCTCATTATTAATTTGTCATTCCGCAAATAATAATTTTTTTTACCTCAAGACTTATTAGCATACCTGTCTGTGTACGGTAATGTTATGGATAAATTTTTGTAAATAAAGATCCGTTAAAAAATGGGAAGATGGTGATATAAACATACTAAGGTTTCTATACTTCTGCGAGAACACTTTTTTATACCGGTATTCACAAGTTTAAATATCGATTTTCCGCTATTTACTAGAAATTTTTAAATTGTCTCCACTGTATGTTCAGGGATCACTAACCTAGCAAAATAGTGTACGTTTTTGTTTTTATGTCTCCCTAATGGGTGAAATTAATTAAACTATGAATATAAAGTTTCATTGTACAATCAATAGAAGTGATAAAATATGTGAATTATCCAAGAAGGCGGTCCAGAACTATTATAATACACCTCAGAGCGATACTGCACACTCGCAGATTTCGTAATCTGATATTCGTATTTGTGAAAACAAGGTTGTAGTTGTGAAGAAAGAAGTGCGTAATATTTCGATATTTTTTTAAGTTGGGAGGTTTGTTATTCATATTGTATTTGCATATCATACTTGCTTTTACATATCATCACGATTTTAAAAATAAAAATGAAAAAGTAGAAAAGAGACTAATTAATTCAAATTTAATCAAGTTTAAGGAAAATTTTCTTATAATTTTTTACTCGCAAACCTTATTTACATTCTGAAGAATTCAGTACAGTTATCGCGAAGAGGATTATGACACTAATGTCGATACTGGAAAGGAATACTTCTGATTAATATATATATTCAAGAAATGTATTCAAATGATTTATCGAGATTATTAAAATTATAATTTCCAATTTTTTTAAAAAAAAGATAATATACTAGATAAAAAAAAGAGAGTAACATGTTTATGGGACCGAGATCATGCAATCGTCACAGTACACTACAATATATTTAGGTGACTAATTTAGTTTAGAACCGAAATTTTGAAACAAAGTATAAATGAATAATTTTTTAATATTTAGCTTCACTTTAATTAGAACCTACATATAAATTTTTTAAAGAATATTACTACAGTAAAAAAGTTAAATGCAATCCTTTGACAAAAAAAAAAAATGACGTATTTTCTAACATTCTGCTTTTATGAAAAATATTTCCATTTTTTTAAAAATATTTTTCCTACTCACATATACTTCAGCTATATTCCATATAGCTCAGATTTTTGTACAGAGCCCAAACTAGGATTTTTGAAATATATTACTTAGGAGCGGAATTTTTCATATTTTTAATAAATAAGAGTAGAGCAATTTTAACAAAAATAAAACGTTTTTGTTAAAATTGATCGTAACACTGAAAATAATGTGAATTTTTCAAAATTCCTAGTTCAGACTCTGTATAAAAATCCTAGCTTTATATAGGCTAAATATATTTATTAAGGAAACTATTTCCAGAAAAGGAGAACGTTTTGAAAATACGACTTTCTTCCTCATTTTTTGTCAAAAAATTACCCTTAAAAGTTTTTACTGTAATAATATTCTTTAAACAATTTTGTATGTGTATTCTAATTCAACTGATAAGAAATATAAAAAAAAATATTCTTTTGCACGCTTTTTTAATATCTCGGTTTCGAATGTAGTTACTTCAAGAACAAGGGATATATATGTGTGTGTGTGTGCGTGCGTATGTGTATAAAACCAATTTACTGTTTTACTGTACTTTGTATTTAAATACGAGTTACAGCTCAACAATATATCAAATTAATCTACGTGTAGTTGCAATATAAAATATTCTGTTAGATGCGCAACAGAAATATTGTACGTTAGTCACATATTTATATCAATAATACGAAGTCTTTATTTTTTTCTTTATGGTTATAGATAAATTCATGTTGAACATAATATCTGTGACATAACATTTAGCTTATCCATCATTTCAAATACAAATGCTTTTATCCATCGTGAAAGATTGATCTTAACTCACACTAATTATTTTTAATGTCATAATTTATAAAAGTTTTTCAAAAAGTAGGGCTTACCATCATTACTACTTATATTTAGCAAGAGTATTTAAATTAACGCATTTATTTAATCAAGGTAAACTGGGAATTCGAGCACTTTCCTCTTGTTATAGCATCTAAAAATAGCAAACTTTGTTAGTAGAATATGCATATTTCTAACAAAAAAAAAGAAAAAAAGGAGTTTAATCCAATTATGGTTATTTTTAGCTATAATGGAAGAATGTAAATGTTAGAGAGGAAATAATTTAAGCAGCTGTGTGTTAAGTCTTTAAAATCAAAGTAAATCCACGCAACACATTCTCAAACTTATACACTAAACCCCTTACCTTGTTTGCCCGTACACTGTGCGGGCTACTGAAATCTGTTCACAACCGGTTTGTCCGTACGTTATACAGACAATGATATATTTTCTTCCTTCTATCTTTGATTTGCTCATATTTTTAAGAGGACACAGTACGATTCAACTGACAAAAATCGGTCAAAAAATCAAATTTAATTTTTTTTAACTTAAATTATTTTTTATACACTTTTCTATAACTTGTCAAAATTTGAAAGCTTTAATCTTAAAAAACACAGAATTATGATAGCTTTTGAGTTAATTTTTATTCACATCCCTAACGCAAATCAAAAAACTTTAAACTTACTTATCTCGGAGAAAGATAAAATAACTAGCTTTTCTTCATTTAAAATGCTAAGGCTTTTTTCAATTGTGCCTTATACTTTGAAATCTTTTTACCTATTGTTAATAGTACATGTAACAAAAGTTCGCATGCATTTTTGAATCAAGCAATACTTATTTTTTAAAAAAATAATTGAACTCAGAATTTGTACATTTTTTAAGGAATTTTCAGTAAGCATTCATAAAAAGAAATATTGTACAAAAACCAATCATGTTATCGCAAAACCCTCACCAACTTTTGCTATGCATAGTTTGACGTACTTGTAAATCAAATTTCATGCCTGTATATAAAGTTTTGTAGGAAGAGTAGCATTTTAAAATCACAAATTTTAAGCTTTTTCCTTAAAAAATTAAACGGCTAGCTTTTTATGAAATTTTGAGCACAAAATCTGTTTTACATAGTATACACACATAGGAGGCAACCAAAAAATTTGGAAAATCCTTAAATTAAAATTTTTTGCTATTGTACCATGTCCCCTTAATTCTTATAGTGAGATTTTTAGTGCTAGTGTGTTCTTAAGTGGATGCAGTTTGTCCATGGTATTGAAATATTTCCCATCCTTGATTTTCTTTGTGGAAAGTCAGGAATTTAGATTCTTGAAAATATTTGATAATTGACAGGGATTGGCAAGGCAAAGTGCAATTCGTTTCTTGAGAAGAAATGAAAATGGAATGATAATATTAAAAAAAAAGCCCGATATTCTCTCTGATAATATTGCAGTATAAGTATTACACCAAGATTCAAATTGTGTGTGCACATATATATGCACACACACATAAACAAAATCCTCAACCGTTTGAAAAAAATGGTTCGAGCATGAAATTTTTGGAAGTATGAGAGAAATTTTTAAAGATATTTGAAACATTCTTCATAGGATGCAGAGTGTACTTATAAAAAGCAAATTTTTATGGTTTTTTGTGCTCCCCAGTAATAAAAAAATAGGAAGTAAACCTTAAAATCGAAAAATAAAATAAAATTCTTCCATTTGCATTCTGTTTAGTATTATGCTTAGTTATATGTATTGAAAAATGAGATTTTTTTGGGAACATTTTGGGCAAAAAAACTGACCACTTAAGGGATTAAAAAATAATTATCAAATATAACATAAATAAATGAAAAGTAGCAACAATTATTCGTGAACTTATATCAATTATAAGCTTAATTATTCATAGAATTTCACACATAATGGAAAAAGAAACAATTCCCTCAATAAAATTTATCTTTTCAAAAAAGGAGAAATTCAGAAGCGAAAAAATTAATCCAAAATGCATCCCAGCATTTTGTTTAACATATTCGGGCTTAAGTATCTTCAATGTCAAAAATGTCTTAAGATTCAGATCTTCTCTTTTTGCGTTACACTATTGGCTAGAAAATTATTGTTTTTGTTTATAACATAATTAGAGAGAAAAATTAAAGCATGACATAACTGGAAAAATAAAAATGAATTTTAGTTTAAAAAGTTTAAAATGAAGAAAAGTTTCTTTTGCATTCTCCTTCTGGGCGTTTGTTTGACACTTGTTTATTTTTAAGCCTAACGTAATAGAATCTCGATCAAATGAATAAGACGGACATAAGTATATAGATAATTATACTTAAATCTCTTAATTTCATACGGCAAGTGAGAAAATTCAGAGTTCCAATTAACATGTCCCATCATTTTGCGTTAAGGCTTCTTTTCTTTAAGGTCGGGAGGGGGAGGACTAAACTTGAACAATTGACCTGATTCATTCATTGATATCTTTGGAATAAACTGCCATAACCATTGGGCTAAGCAATGGACCTCGTATATTAAAAACTCTTCTTTTTCTAGTTTGTTCTAAATTGGCTTAATACTCTCATATTAAATAAAAAGTACTTGATGGAATGTATTTATTTATATTACCTCTCCATATAATTTTGATCATAATGTAAGAATGATTTTTAACGTTCAACGGAAAAGAAAATTATATTATATCTTTCATAATTTATTAACAAATGGATAGTCTTTTGTGAATTAACACTTTTCAGTGTCTTGACAAATATAAATAATATTTAATTTAAATTGAAACAGGCCTATATCCGTGTTTTTCTAACAATACTCTTGGAAATAACTATTTTTAAATATTATTTAATTGAAAACTTCCTCACGAGGAAGAAGACGTGGTCTATGTAAATTATGTCATGTATTTAAGCAATAGCTTTCGGGTTCGAGAAGTGAGAGAGAAAGGTTAGATGCTAAACGATAGCGTGAAGATTAACGTAAGATAAAGTAAAACTAGACAAGGGCACTTCGTGGATTATTTGATTAATATTAAGATTGACGATTTGGTGAATTAGCTGTTAAATTGGATTCAGTCGGTTTGGATTGGACTACCTTAGAAATTATCTTCAAATATGTTGTTGTTGTTGTTGGCGTATCCATGATATGAAGATTAATTGGGAAAAAAGTAGCTTTAGATCGCTCCGAGCTTTTGAAGACAGCTTTGCAACTTCAACAGCTTTATCAGAGAAGATCAAATCTTCTGGGCTGATCTTGAAAAGCCTGGTTTGAATTGTTGGACAGCTGAGGGTATGTTGTGTGAAACAGTTGAACATTAGGACAGTTTGGGCAATGATTTGTGTAACTTCTTTGTCCGTTAGTTGAGATTTGCATTCCTTTTATGTACTTTGTTCTAAGTCTAGTTATTATTGATGCTATTGCACGGTTGCTATTTAGAGCTGGGATGGAATATTTAAAATTATTGTTGAATAGCCTTCGGCTGGCAACTGTATTGGCGTCGATGAGGGTCGTGAGGTTCGATGATTCAGGTCAAGCTCTGGATTCTTTGGCAAGTCCATCAGCCTTCTCATTACCGAAGATATTTACGTGAGCTGATATCCATTTTATTGTGCAGGTCCTCTTTTCTGTGATAATTTTGTCGATATCTTCAAATATAAGAAGGTGTATTGCCTGGACGTGCAAAGTGCAAGTGGTCCGATTCTTTATTATATATTTAATTATCCCATCTACTTTGTTATTGCTCCCATATTTATCAATTGGTGTATTTATTAAGTTGTTGAATTTGTGTCGTCGTAGTAAAAAATTATGTTGTTTTAACTATGTAGCTAGTTTCCTTCTAAATCTTGTACACCAACGAATGGGATAGCCCATCCATTACAAAACAATAATCTGACAACAATAATAATAATGCAGTTTTATTTATATTTTACAAGTGCCACACACTACAAATAGCACCTATACTATTAGAGCACGTGCTCTCCAATATTTTTTGACAATACAATTAAAACCTTTTAGTGCAGGGCACACTAAATGTTTAACTGTCATAGGCTGACTAGAATCACTGTCATGTGAATCGACGACACCATTTCGGTAGCAATGGGACCTCATATACCCATGCCCTATCTGTCAAAAGTCTAAAAACGAGCTACAGAAATTTTTCTAGGAGCATAATACTGTAGTAATAACGACAAGAAGACTGATTCCGTTTGAGAAAAAGTTAAATATTTTTAATTGAAAAATGTACATTTAATAAATTCCGCTTTAAAAACTAGATCTACAAATTTTAAAAGTAACGACGACTAAAGAATTTCGTAATGCTATAATTTCCATGATTAATTGCTTGGAATTAAATTTTATAAGACAAACCAATGTAAAAATAGCTTCGAATATCAACTCAACTTTTCCCGATACTTTGATTATATAGGAAAAGTAATTTAGTCCGATGAACACCGAGAAACTGGTACTTAATTGTGTTAACAGTAATGAAACAAAATTCAAATGTTGAGATAGTCGCATTTAGTAGTACTTTGTAATTCGAGCCTGATTATTGAGAATAAAAAATACTCCATTAAGACTCTGAAAAGAAAAGAAAATAGAAAAAAGAAGTTTAAACTCGCTTAAGAATGAATTAAGATGCTTGTAGAGTTTGCAAAAGAATTCTTCACAATGATTATTCTTTCTTTTAAGTAAGAAAATTGAGTTATGTTAATACTTAGACATTCTGTGAATGAAGTCCATTTGTTTGATAAGTTATATTTACTTATAAATGAAGAAGAGTTTGAAAGGAAAATAATTTTTCAATTATTTGTTTAGAGAAAAACTTAAAACAAAAATTAAGCAAAGTAATTTTATTTTTCAAAATTCTTTTTGCCAATAATGATTATCTTCGTTTATCTTGAGCTTTTTGATACATAGAAAACATAAATTTGTTACTTCTATGCGAATGTAAAACTGTTTTAAAAATATATGATTTTTTTAATTTCTAGGCATTAAAAATAAGAATTCATTATAGGGGTTTATAATTTAAATAGCAGATTCTAATACCAAAATTTTGCTAATTTTTTAACCTTTAAAATCAAAGTTAAGTTTTCATCGTTGATTCTTATGATTTAAGAGACAGTATAAAAAGTTAATATTTAAATTATCACATAATTATATTTGTAATTCAAATAAACACAAAATGTGCATAAGCAAATTCGACTTTTTAGTGTATTAATAGTTAGATGTATCAAAACAGAAAATTTGTTTTCTGAAAATAACATTTGATTGACAGCCTGATTCTGTTGCAAATATTCTGTAAGCTGCGCATTGAATTTCTTTTATGTTGAAACAAATTTCGAAATCTCAAGTGAAAGTTCGGTCTTAACTGATTAAAATGAATATTAAAGATTAAATTATATACTATTTTCAAAATTCATGATTGGAAATAATCAATATATATCTGATTTTATAAAATATTTTTCCGCAAAAAAATATGCTTTAGTGTGTTTTTTGAAGCCATGGTTATTTGTAATCACTTAAGTTTATATTTAAAGATACATCTGAGTTTTTGATTCTATCATGCTCTATTGTTTGTTATTACTTTGTTTGCTGTACTCGTACTCGTAAGTAAGAACTAGACTCAAATTTCTCAAACAGTGTAAATGTAGTTTGAAGAAATTAGCTAGGATTCTTGCTAAAAATTACTGGTTCGAGATTATAGAATTTGTGACATTTAAAAATAATAATTTGTATAACTTTAGTATGGTTGTAACTATACAAAATTAAATTATATCTCAGATTTCATTGACATTAAAAAAAGTTCATGATTTGACAAAATAAGATTTATATGAACAGTTTTAAAATAAAAGGTGTATCCTTGTGTAAATACAAGAATGTAATGTGTTAAATAGCATGTATTTTCGAAACTGATAACAAGTGTCCACAATTTTATCTCTTTGATTGAAGTAACTAGCATAAATTATGTTCTATTGTAACAAATATCATGATTTTATTTCAGCTTTATTAGCTCTCTGTTCTAATGATATTTTAAAAAAGAAAGAAATTAACAAAACATTTCTTCTTTTCTTGTGTTTCTGTAAATAAGCTTTTAAAAAACATTTTTTATCCTGGGTTTCATCGTTCAAACAGCATTTTTATCTCTCTTACAAATTGTCCATCCGAAGAAAATGCTCGTTCTGATTCTATACTAGTAGGTGTTATCATCATTAAATAGGAGTATATTCTTTTCAGGTAGTCACCACGTCTCCCACCATTTTCAAAAAAGAAACAAATTTTTTTAAAATTTTTGATGACAGGATATCAATTCTAATACACTGCATTGGTGCATATACCTCTTTGATAACTTTACCTAGTTCTTCTGGTACACTTACTGGTTTTTGTGTAAAAATTGATCCAGTTGTTGGATCAGAATGTGAATCAATTTCAAGTGTTACCTTATTTGAAATAGAAAATCCAGTTACATGAGCTGTTAGTAATTCAGTGGGATTTAAAGTGTCTCAAGTATTTTCATGCAGGTCCGCTATTAATTGAATTTAGTTGACGAAGGACCTGTGACAAAATCTGTTCTTGAGATGTTGCTTAGATTATTGTGTAAGTATTGCAGTGAGCCTTTTAGATCTGTGCGACGTTCTCCCATACGAGAAATGAGAGCTGCATATATTTTTTTACCAAGAGCAGTTATAGCACAAAAAATTCTAAGTACATTTTTTCACCCTGCTTTGAGCCTCGTCAGATTTAACAGGCACCAACCTCTCTATTGGACGGGTTTTTAGTACCACCAGAGCTCGAACACATGATTCGCTGGCCATGACCTTTCTGTGACCATAACCGCTAGGATACCGGAGCCATTGACATTTTAATAAGCAATCAATCATTCAACCAATCATGTTTCAAGTATCGGAAAATGTAGTATTTGAACCAATATTTAAAAACTAAACATTAAAAATTTGAGTGAACTTTAAATGTGGGTAAACTTGAGACTTTTTGCTCATTTATAGAGTACAAAGTTGCTTAAAATATATAAAGCGTCGTCTGGGAGATCTTTTAAGAACATGTGACGTGTTGGCTGAGAGAAGAAAATTTTTTTGTTGTTTTTGGAAATAGAGATTTGAAACACAGTTTAGTAAAATTCAATTTATTAAGTAATAATTTTAATTTTATATATAGTAAGGCAACGAAAATTTTTATAATTAGAAAAAGAAATTTATTTTATTTTAAAAGGAGGCTCTTGGAGTTTTGCACGGCTCAAGTAAGTTAAAATAATTTTCTAAAAGTAATGTTCAATACACGTGACTCAATGTAAAGATAATTTATCAATATCTAAATGAAAGAACCAAACTTAAACTGTTTGAAACAAAACAACAAATTTTTAAATCAGCTGCTATTATTTATAATTATTTCTGTAAAAATTAGAAAATAATAAAACAGATTAACTTTTTATGTTTCTCCATCAAAAAGTCTTTGAAAATGCTCACTGAATTTTAATATAAATATGATGAAAATATTCTTCTTTGAATACTAAAAAAAGACAATTTTTTTTCCAATTGCTTATGAAATAAATTTTTAAGAATGCAAAATTATTATATTAAAAACATTGTGAAAATATGAATTAAGATGTAGATTATACATCTATTATTATATCGATTATAATCGATATTATTATAATACATCTATTGATTTATTGATAGTTCATTAACCGTAACTCATAATTAACCGTTTAAGTATATTTGAATTTAATATTTTAATTTTGATATGTTATTTAAAAAAATAATGTGTTATCTTCGTTATTCAGATTTAAAAGATATGATTATATTTTCTTTTTTTGTTTAAATTTAAGACAACATAAAACATTTGTATTACAAAGTTAAATAATTATAAGTAAGTGAAAGAATTATGAAGGAATCATTTTAAAATCCGTTAAAAACATTTAATGTAAAAGAAAGCTTCGTTTCAAAAACAATATTTTGTACATACACATACATGTATGCCCTTGCTGATTTTTTATTTTCCTTACTAACAAATAATGGTTTTTTTTCTTCACTGTATTTCTTTTTAATATCAAGAAACAGAAAATCTTTGCAAAAAGTCTTTTACGCTTACTGCGCAATTACAAGACTTTAATGTTTTATAGAAAGAATTTCTAATGTAAAAGTACTATTAAAGTTTTTATTTCTCTCTCTCGTTTTTTAATCTGGGAGAAGAATTATAACACGAAGGGAAAAAATGCTTCAAGAATTGGAGCTGAAATTTCTAGAGCGGGCGGAAAATAATAATGAAAAGAAAAACATGAACGAAGCTGACGATTTAATCGAAATTTTGTTTTTATTTTTATTTCATTTTGAATTATTTTTTATCTTTCGCAAAAAGTGACGTTTTTGAAAAGAGAGGGTGAACACGAACTTTGACTTCTTTTCTTTTTGTAATTCTGTTGTTTTTCTTTGGACTTTAGGGGGCGCTTTTACTTTTTAAAGCTTTTATTTAATCTCTCAGATTTGAAATTAAGTTTCAAAGAACTTTTATAAAGATTCTTATGGCAGCGGAGTCTTCTATAAGGCTGTAAAAGTCATAAAAATGTTTAAATAAAAGTGTTCTTACAAACTTTTTTATTGCAATGTGCATGAAGAGTTTGTATTGTGCTTTTAAAATACATGTTGTGCATTTATTATTAATTTTTTAAGGACTTTTTTTAAAATTACTATTGAAGAAAATATTTGGTTGCATATTTATTTTGCTTATAAATCTGTTTTCTTGCTCTTTTTTGTAAGTTTATTAATTGTAGTTTAACCTCTACAATAAAAGCATGTATTTCTATAATTAAAGTATGAATAATTAATTTATAATTGTGAGTTATTTAATGGAACTTTAAAAAGAAATATTTTAAAATTTGCAATATTTGGTTGCATATTTTTGCTTATAAATCTATCTATTTCCTTGCTCTTTTTTGTAAGTTTTTTAATTGTAATTTAAACCTCTAAAATAAAAAAATGTGTAATACCATCGTTAAAAAACGAATAACCAATTTATAATTGTGAATTATTTAATAGAACTTTAAAAAGAATTATTTTAAAAATTGCAACGTTTTCTGTGTTTGTAAATGTGTGGTATGAGCTCACAATGATGATTTAAAATCCGAATTATATGAGTTCAAAATTCTTTATTTTTATTCATATAAAAATTCCACCTTATTTCAATTAAAAGCAACTGGCAATTGAACTAAATATTAAACAATAAAATCATATTTATGGGAAATTTTATTAGTTTTAAATGAATTAGAAACGTTTTTGAGTAACATGATATTTGCATACAATTTATTTTCCAGTAATGCAAATATATGTTTTGAATTTTTTTAAGTTCATTTATTCATTCATAAAACAAAATAATTTTTTTAAATATTCAAAAATTATATTGCTTTTTTTTAGTAATGTCACGTAACATTTTAACTTTAATAAATATTATGCTTTAATAACTCGTTTTGTAAAGAAGTTTCCGGATTTCTTTGTTTTTTATTTGCCTGTTTCTAAATCTGATTCTTTTTTTCTTTTTTTAAAAATTCTTTCTTGCTTTTATTAAAAAGTTCATTTAAAATTACTTTACCTCTCTTGTGAAAGAGAGAAATAAACAATGTAGAAATTAGAAATGTGTAATGTCTAATAGTAACAGACAAAGTATGAAATTATCGGGAAATAAATCCACATACATGAAAGCCTTAGTCTCTCCTCGAGTCTGTACTTCGTGAGAGTTTCCGGTCCATCTTCTGTCTTTGTGATCTGCGGCTGCAGGGGTATCAGGAACGAAGGTGCTGCCTTCTGGTGGGGAAGTGAGGAATCATTTCCCGCCATACATGTATATATATATTACCGGGTGGCCATAATTAAACGGTCCTACTTCAAAATTGTCTACAGGTGAAACTATTGTTCAGAAAGTTGTAAGATTCTGCGTAAGACACAAAGAAAGAAGGGAAATTTGTTTGAGCGAATAAAAAAATTAGTTCAAAATTTCAGCACTAGAGGGCACTTTTGAATGAAGGCCACATTTATTACCGGTTTTCTTTTTGTATTTTATCGCTTTTTTATACACAGGACACGGTAACACAATAACTGATACTCATTAAAAAACAATCTCTAAAATGAACTGCAAACTTTAATTAAACTTCTTCGATGACTAATTTTCAAAGGATTTACACGAGAAGGAAGACGAAATATGCAAATTTTTTCGACGTCACACAGCAACTGTTATAAAAGCAATAAACTTTCACGGGAGATTAGTTTATTTTCAGTGTGCTCGGTACTGCTAATCAGAATGTCATTACGTTTACCAGATCGAGCATTGTTAGTAAAGTTATTCTATCAAAACGATAATTCCGCAATAGTTGCTCTACGGAATTTCGGACTTTAAAGGGGATGCGAAAGATCCATTGACTGAAGAAAATCTTCGATTAATGGTAACCAAATTTGAAGAAACAGGATCGTTGAATGTTCGTTCTGGAAGAGGAAGAAAACCTGTTTCTTCGGAAGCAATAGAGAAAGTTGCACTTCAGGTGGAAGAGGACAAAGCATCCAACGTGCTGGCTAGTATAAGTGTTCGCCGTGTGGCAGAAGCATTGGATCTGCCTCGTTCAACTGTCCAGAGGATCATGCGAAGCATCCTCCGTTACTATCCATATAAGCTTCAACTGGTGCAGGAATTGCTTCCACATGATTTCGAGACTCGACATCTGTTCTCTCTGCAGTTTCTTGCTGGTTTGGAAGTTGATCCAGAATGGCCTTGGAAGATCCTCTGGACAGAAGAAGCACACTTTCATTTGGACGGTTCGATGAATACCCACAACTGCCGAATTTGGGAAACAGACAGTCCGCATTCCACCTTACAAATTCCGCTACACTCACCAAAAGTAACGGTGTGGTGTGGGTTTTCCGCGTCTTTTATTCTTGGCCCGTATTTTTTCGAGGTATTAGATGCTGGAGGTCCAGAAACATGTTCTGTCACTGGACAGCGATATGCATCGTTATTACGGAATAAAATGATTCTGGATCTACAAGCACGTCAGTGCCTTTCACGCATAACCTTTATACAAGATGGAGCTCCTCTACACATTACACATTGTGTGTTAAGGACGTTCTCGAACATCAATTCAAAGAAGGACGTATGATCAGCCACCAATTTCGTTATCTGTGGCCTCCCCGATCGCCTGACCTCAATTCATGTGATTTTTGGCTTTGGGGCCATTTAAAACGGCTGGTAAGTTGTGATCAACCAAGAACTTTACCTGATCTCAAAGACGGTATTTCACGACATGTTCTTAACATTTCCCAGAACACACTGCGGTCAGCGGTGGAACATGCTATCATACGATTTCAAATAGCAGCTGAAAATGACGGTCATCAAGTTGAGCATTTATTGTTGCAACAAAATTTGTAAACTGTTATAAATGTATGCTAAATATGATCTCCATTAAAACGCCCTCTAGTGGCGAAATTTTGAACTAATTTTTTTATTCGCTCAAACAAATTCCCATCCTTTCTTTATGTCGTACACAGAATTTTACAACTTTCTGAACAATAATAGTTTCGTCTGTACACAATTTTGAAGTAGGATCGTTTAATTATGGACACCCGGTATATATATATATATATATATGTGTATGTATATAAGACGTATCATTCAAGCAGCGGTTCTTTTATGATATGTCTGAAAATTTAAATTAGAGCCTCTTTTGCATTATTATTATTAACAATTCTTTTGAAACGTTTATGTATTTTTAATGTGCGTAGTAAATATGTTAATCCATGAAAATCCAGAATTTTTTAAAATTCTATAAGCTTTCTAGCTTATTCCATAAAGAATATTTTCTCCTTATCACCGCAGGAAGATTTTTATTCAACAAATATTACCTTATGGAATTGAAATCTATCAATATTATTTAATATTTATATAAGCTATTTATATAAGAATAGTCTTTCTAAATCTCTGTAATAACTCTCTATGTGGAACTTTCGAATGGAATCACACTCAGAATTCTGAACGAAGGGAGTACAGATTACTTGAATTAGAATGCAGTTATTTTTGATCATGGAATAAAGCCAAAATCTTAAAATAACTCTCATCCGGATTTTTATCATTGTTCGTCAGTTTTATGACAAATCATTTCGCATATTGTATATCCTTCTCTTTTATATAATTTTTCATCCACTTTTTCAGTATGAAAAAAAAAAACTTAAACTATGCTCCTTTTTTAAAAATTGCTTACGTAACTATGAAATATATTAATTTATTCCATGGAAGATAATTAGGAAAAATTTAGAATAACTAATAATTTAGAATACTGAAACAAAAGGCCTACGTTGCTTCAAAATATGAACCGAATATACATACAGAATTGAGTATACTATATTCAGATATTTACCTAATATATACGGTGGATGAATTCATTAAGTATAATAATACATAAATTTATAAGACGTGGAAAATTCCTTTTATTTTATAAATATAAACGTATGTAAAATTACTAGATATTCATATTTTATACTCGATTAAGAATGCAAAAATAGTTATTTGAATTCTATATGGTTCTAAGAGTTGCTACAAATCAAAATAGTTCAATGAGAGAATTTTCTCATCGCTAAATTACTATCAACGAATGTAGTTCAAAATTTTAGATATTTATCTAATTTATATTATTGAATTCATAACAAATACTTTTTTTGTGACAGAATTCCACTTTTAATTCGACTCATATGCTGTTTTAAGTTTCTGTACTAAATACTAATAATCGGTTTTTTCAACGTATTGTACTCTTTCAGAAATACTTTGGATTATTATTTTTTTAATGGCTTACTTATAGAGGTATGCATAGTTTCTCACTTACATCACAAGTTTACGTTGCACAATATACATGGAGAAATGTCTTATTTAGGATTAAAAAGTTATTTTTCCATGTTATTTAGTTTAAGACATAAAGAGATTAATTGTCAGATGAATAAAGCTGCAAATATAACTATTACAATTGTTGAATAATAGCTAATTTAAGGTTTTGATTGTTACGTTAAGAAACTAAAGACCCTTTAAAAAGTAAAGTAAAACTAAAAACACATTTTTGTGGATAACAATTATTTAAGTGCGAAGAATTATTTAAGCCTCTTGTGACAGGTTGTTAATTTTGCAACAATTTTTTATAATAAAAAAATTTTTTAGTCATTCTGTATTTTGTGTGTACATAGTTTTATAAATGAAACTTTCTGAAGTGTGAATTTTTAGAAAACAAAAACCGGAAGAGTTATAAAATACTGTATTACGCGTTTGCCCGCAGATTAAGATCATCTGAAAAGAAGGAACATTTAAATATTCCTTATCGATACGTTTCATAATTATTATCCTATCTACATGTGTGTTTAAAATACACTGATATACCTACTTATAAAGAATGGGGAATCGCAAAAATGTGTACAAATATTGGAATACATCAAAGGCTGTATTAGAGCATTGACGATTATGTTTTTATAAATACTGGCTGACAATCTTCTGTTGCAGCCTTATAACTAACTGACAGATGGTACTCACAATGTCCTTAAAATAGACCATTTAGTGTTATACTTTTTATACTTTAGTTTCTTTAATTTATTTATTTTACTTATAAACATGGCAATCTTTCAGAAATAGACACTCTAAAAAAACTTTAACATGTTATACTACGTCATGTTTCAAGAAATGGAAAAGGGAAAACAGAAAACATCTATTTTTGACAAAATGATGCAAGTAAAGTCTAGACAGTAGTGTATAAGCCTAAAGCATCTTCTGTAGAGTTATATTTGTAAATTTCTATTCATATTAAAGAATAAAATTCATCGCGTATGTGAAGTATTACTGTGAGCAGCAAAGACTAGAAAAAATGTTTTGAACATCGCAATTCCAAATGAGGAATTAGACGTATTCCATGTGTTTATTTCTAGACGTATCCTTCGGTATAAATTTTATACCGTATTCCAAAAACTTAATTAAAGAAAGCACTGAAACATCAAAGAACCAACAGCTTGTTGGTCAGAGATGAAAGTTCGACAAGCACCGCCATATTGAATTGGCGATTGTTCTGAGTAGTCGGTTTTTGTAAAATTTAAGTTATATCTATATGAGTTGAAACTCTCTGCTACCTCCATATGGATGAAATTCAAATTCCTGCAAGTCTGATGATATACTTTTAAAGAAGAGTTTATAGTTGGATAGGGAAAGATGTGAGCGAGGGCCAATAAGGCAAAGTGTTTTTGGAATGCAAGTTTGGAATCTGAGCTAACACCATGCTATAGTCCTTATGTAGCTTCAGAAAACACGTTGATTAAACAAGAAAATAAATGAAAGGTCTAACTGAGGTGTGGATCAAATCACAAGAAGTACCTCAAGGGAAAAGGATTTCTTATCTGAACAAAGATCATAGGCTTTAGTCCAGTTAATATTTTATAGGCAACACAGCGTCGATTCTACCAACGGTTGAAATGCTAGCTTTATAGTATTTATAGGCAAAAAGCAAGAGAAAAAACATAATTTTATTTAAAAAAGAGATTCACACTGCTTATTTATTAGATAGTGGAGTGATAAGCAACCAGAAGTTTTTTCTTTGTGAGGGATGTATTAGCGATACATCTGCAGAAAAGTTTTCGGGTCGTCCGGGAGCGATAAAAGAGCAGCGTCACTTCCTCGATTTGTTTTGTTTTTAACCCATTTAGCCGATGGGAAGAGTGCATATCTTTTGGAAAAGTTTTCTACGAAAGCTTTCAACGCATCGCCGAACCCTCTGCTAAGTGCAAGAGATGCTACTTTTTAATGATTTCTTTTCTCCCAGTTTTGAACTCTCTCTTTTCTGCGTAAATTGAATCTCTCTTTTTTTTTTGCATTTGTTTTCTTCGATGTATATAGGAAATAAAAAAGGTGTGTCCCCATATTTCGGAGATAACATACCGATCGGTGAGAGTTTTTTTTTCCTTTCCAGGAAATGATTGTATGATTTGGCAGATAACCAAGCTCTTGGCGTTCAGTCTTTGTGCATTTCACAATGCATTTACATTGGGAGACATAAATTGAGATTTTTTTTATAAAAATAAGAAAACTTTTGCCATGTCTGGGCCTATAGTTCTTTATAACACTTAACATAACATTAAAACTCGATTTTATGTATGTACATCATCACATGGATGATATTCCAATAATTGAGCTACCCTTTTTTGGTTACTTACATAATGACAATTTACTTGCTAATATTTTTTCCTCTAATGGCTGAAATTTAAATTGAATTAAGGTATCAATACAAATATGCTGCAAGGCTAAATGTAATACTGAGATATATAAGTTTCTAATATGCTTTTCAGGATGGAATTAACACATAAAAAAGGATTAAAATGGCTCTTCCAATAAGAAAAATCATACTCTTTGATAAACTTTAACCAATGAAAAGGACCGTTTTAACCTCGGAGTTATAATCATGGGCTTTGTGATATACAAACCAATCATAAGTTTCACTTAAGATCGTTAAGTACATCAATGTAGGCTTCAGCATACTAAATGAAATAGGACCTGAAAGAAACTATACATTACACTTAAAATCATAGTAAAGGTTAATGCAGGCTTTAGCTAGTTAAATTAGTACACAGACTTCGAAGTAAATCTTTTATAAAATCAAACATCTTTGTGTAGCTAGCGTAGCTAGTTCTGAGTGGGCCCTGTACCAAAATTCCTTCGGGGCCCTTTTTTAGATATGAGAACCCTGTTAATGGGACTGTAGTTTCCCATATTGTGGCCCCTTTAGATTGGGGGCCCCGTATCATTTATACGGCTGATATGGAGGTAGCTACGCCCTTGGTGGATTAATTCATTCTTTTAAGGTCAAATCAAATAAAGATATCGAAATCAATCACATGTTTTAATAAAGAACGTAGTGTAAATTAATGTGGGCTTCAATGAGTTAAATCAAATTTTATCTGAAACTTTTTCATGAGCATGATGGAAAAATTAATAATACGAGGAGTCAACTGTAGTCAGTCTTATATTTTGATGATGGACAGTTACAAGTTTCTTATCCAAGGGGCACTATTACGAATTTTGTGTGTTCTTTTGATGTGGTACTATGTTAGTATTTGTCTGATTTTAAAAATCAGGACCTAAAAAAAATTATATCGAAAGAAAGATTTTCCAATGCTAATATAAAATACTATGAGACCCACCATGGTTGTTGCTGTTTTATGATAAAATAAAATAGACTGTGATATATACAGGAATAAATATTTAATAATCTTTAAGTTCCACAACCCGACAGAGGTTACAAAACACACGCACACACTTAAAACACTCAATTCAGAACATACCAACAGATTTTTACGAAGGAGGAAGGCAATCCCTATCAAGAGTGCGCACAATCTTTTTTCTAACTTCTACTTGAGAAAAAAGGAATTTTCCTCCTAGAGAACCAAGAAATGGCATCTGACAGTTGTTTAATAGTAAAGGAAAGTAGCTTTAAATATACAGTGTTACGACTATAATTTTGTTCGATAATGATATATTTACAATGTTGTTTAAAATTTAAAAATTAGAAAAAATAATTTTGAAATGTTCTGGATATATAAATATATTTTTTAAAAATTTTAAATATGATATAAATGAACAAACTATTCAGCAGCACAATATGAGAAACGAAACATCAAACATATGTTATGCTTATTAATTAGCGATGCTTAGTATTACTAAATGGAATGTTCTTTGTAAGCAAGTAAAATTACAGCACATTGAGAAATTTTTCTATCTAAAAAGTATATTTCTAACTTTTTAATACAGGAACAATTATTTCCAATTCAGGTATCTGTCCCAATTCAAACTGATCTAATAATGTCAATTTTTTTTCATTTTTCATTACTTCTTATAATTGTATGGAGAAACGAGCATTATTTTAAATATAAGATGCTTGAAAATTTTTTACAAAGTAAGTTAATGATACTGATTTACTGTTCTAAAAGTTATTAAAGAATTTTTCACAGTTTATACAAGAAAACACTTCCAGTAAGATTTATCTTTAAAAATTTATCTATCACAACGTGTTAGACAAAATGTTAAAAAAAAAATCATAGAATTAATTCATAATTTAATTTCAATTCTGAAAAATTTATTTTTTAATTTAAATTGATATATTTCTGTTCTCTTTGTGAATTTAAAACTAAATATCTCTAACTTGATAATAATGTGATGAAACTTTTAAACTTTTTTAGCACGTCTATAAGCATGTATAAAATTCAAGCCTTTGATTTGAATTGAAAATACCCAAAGTTACATAAAAAAATGAAATTATTCTGTAATTATTTTTAGAAAAACCACATTGAGGATTAATGCTATCTAGGACAAATTGCTTTCAAAAGAGAAAATTGAAAAGAACTATGAGTGGTAAGGACTTTTAAAATCGCCTTTCTCCTGCAAATGCAGAAAAGACAAATACGAAAAAGAATGATTTTGAACAAAAAAATGAAATGTCAGTTAGAAAAAAAAAGGAACTTTTTACCGGAAACATGAAAGATAAATGTTATTTTGTTTCATTTTTCAGTGTATCTCAGAAAAAAATGGAAAGACTCAAAGAAAAAAAAAATGGAAAGACGCACTGAGGGGAAAATAGGAAAGTGTAAAAATCGATTTGAAAGAAGGAAACGCAGTGTGATGTTCACATGAATAGTTAAAAGCATGACGCCTTTTAAAAATAGAATTAAATGTCATTTATCAATTCTAGTGAGCAAAAGGCTTTGCGCTTAAACATCATTATGTTTTGATATGCTGTCGCATAAAATGATTCGAAAATATCTCTTTGCGAAGGATTCCGAAGATACATTTTACATTTTGGATTTCCTGAGGATTATGAGAGTGAATATAGTTATTAAAAGTATTTATAGATTCATTATATATAATAACTACATAATTATTTATCTTTATATTTGAATATTATTGAAAGAAAAGGGTAATAAAAATGTTTCCATTAGTTTATGTGGTATTGTAATAGATGGGCTATCCCATCCATTAGTGTACGAGATTTAAAAGAAAATCTAGCCAACTAGCCATAGACAAAGCAATGAAATTTATTTACTATTCTCAGCAAAGACACAAATTTAACAACTCAAGTTAAGAAATGCACCAAATGATATATAAGAGAGCACTAAAGCGAAGTAGACGTGATCATTGGAGATATAATAATGAATCGTTCTTAAGTTCTAACATTAAACCTCCGATTGTGTTCAAAAGCTTTCTTATAATATTCACCTCTTGATTTAAGGACATGAGTGCCGATTTTAAAACGGAGAAAAATTATTTTTTTACATACCATTAAGACGCAAACCCTTGGAATCGATTTCAGGTAAAACCATTTTTAGAGGATCTCAATTCATTCAAAGCAACATGCCTGCCAAATTTCAAGTCTGTAGGTTTATGAAATCAAAAATTAGATTTTTTAAATATAAAACGCCACACCCCCAACTTCTTTGGGAGTCTGTTTCCACAAAGCTAATTTTTAGCGGATCGTTACTCATCAGAAAAGGCATGTTACTAAATTTCAAGTCTCTAGGGATCTAATAAATCCAAAATGAGATTTTTTAGAATCTATTATACCGCCGTAATCCCTCCGGAAATCGATTTTCGCACAACTCGCTATGCTTGCTGAGTTTCATATTTGTAAACCTAATAGTTGGAGAGATTTTGCGATGAGTGAGTGCATATGCGTGAGTTTCCAATATATATTTAGATTTAACGGCCCAAATTTTATCAACCCCTTAACTGCCTATTGAAAGTTACCAGATTCGCTCCCCAGTGTCACTGCTTTTCGCATAAGCGCGCGTACACGGTGTATTGGGGGAAATGAAAAAGTGCAAGGGTTAAAGTGTAGTATGGGGGGGGGGCTTGGCGATGTCAGTTTCTTTAGGCGACAAAAATCGATCACCAACCCGCTTTACTTAGCGATAAATGTCCGGAAACCAGAATGAATTAGTTATCTCACCATAATATCTATATCAAAATCGCCAAATCCAAAGAAAAATCGCTAAATCCAAAGAATACTACACTTGCACCTCCAAAGCCTTCTGGAGGGTTTTATTGAGAGCAGCGTAAAGAACAGTATCCTATTTTTGAAAGACGTATATATATATGTCTTGCACTGGATGTGCGAGACGTACATATACGCCGATGACAGTTAAGGTGTTAAAATACTCCGTTTTTGTAAGGAGTTTTTTTCGTTTGCTTATTCAGAATTTTTTTTTTACTTGAGGGAGCTATTTTCTTTTTAAGCATAATATTTAACTATACCAGAGCTCTGGCATCTAGAGGGATTTATTTCTAAAATATCAGTACAGAAACTTAAAAGCATATGTAACTGATGTGTATCAAATGTATTCTGTACCAAAACAGAATATTTCTGTTTTAGTTTATCTTTCACGTGAGCAGTGAGTGAAAATCATAGACGAAAGCAATTTCAATGTAATTTAGAGAATATAGTAAGATAAAACGCCGACACGGGGGCATTTCATATCTTTCGATTCGCAATTGGCTAATCCGTTTATTTCCCACAATTTTTAATGATTCGGTACCCCAGACAATTATTCCCCACAACAGTATTTCAGTTTCCTTATCAAATAACCATTAATTTTATCTTATGACATTTTAAGTTATGTCTTGAGGATAAAGTGTTTAGAAAATGCATGGAGTTGTGAGATATGAAACTGCATATCTTAAATTAATGACACTGAAAATTGTTTTGTGGCATGCTTTATAATGAATTTTGAGTAGCACGTTAAAAGAGAGTTAAATAATATTCTATTCATAAAAGAGCTGCTTAGATAAAAAAGAATTTATCTTCAAATGATAATAAATATAAGTTTTTGAGATTTTATAACTTGTGATATATAATTTCACTGATCATACAATAACACACAATACAAATGAAATCATTGCATAATTATTGACTAGTTTATTTTTTTAAAAAATTAACAAGTTATTTACTGTTTTTAATTTTAGATTGTTGTCCCCCCCCCCTAATGCTACCATCAACATTGTCAGATCGAGGCCCATACACAGTATCAATGGTTTCACCTTTATCAGCTGAAGCAAAGTCCTGTTCTTGAAACTATTACCATTACATCTAATACTATACCTTCTGCATCCCAGACTACAAATCAAACTTCAAAAACTCGCAGGAAAAAGCGTCCAAACAGAACTATTCCCTAAAAAATACCACCTCTTACACCAAAAGTAGAAATACAAATGACGCCTCACAAACCCAGAATCGGACGTGTCCTGTAAAGGACACGTCAAATGAGGACATGCTTATGTATGACGTCGATGAAGAAGTAGAAGTAGATACAAGACGCTGGTTAATTCCTAATATATACAGGAAATGACATTTTTAAATCATACTTATCGGACATGGTGGGGAAACCCCCATCAAAAAATCTCTATTTACTTTTATTTTTAAAACTTACTTTTTATACACTGCATAGTATTATAAACATGATTTTTAATAGACTACTTTTATATATACCTTATTTGTATCATATTTTATATTTTGAATGTATTTTTAAATTTTTATAGTACATAAAACAAATGAATGGCGCAGTACAGCCGAAATTGGCTCTTGCGCCAATAAACCCTAAAATCACTCACTCACTCACTCGAGGCCCATGAAATTCATTGTGGCCAGGGGCTAGTGTACGTCTGCTGTCATCTGCAACTTTGATCACCATGCAGTTGATAGTGCGTTTTGTCTTCGCTCCGCCCCAATTTTTAGGAAAAACTTCCTGATGTGGTAGTCAAGTGGCCTCCCGTCTTTCTTCTACTTCCACCGGCCTCTCCACAGGACTTGTGGCTCGACGAATATCTAAAGAGTGATCTAGTACCATGCAGCACTATACATTTACAAACATCTATACCTTCTCCAGGACTTGAACTCAGTCCCTACGACACAGAAGTCCGTGTCACTAACCACTTATAACATTTGGGCAAGTTTAATAGATTTGACACGAAAAATCTAAGGAATCTTTTGTAAAACAGATTGTAATAATTTACCAGGGGTAGCAATGTAAGTTTTAAAACCATTAATAATCGTAGGAAATTTGATAGGATTTTTATGAAATTGAGAAATCTCTCCCTCTCTACGTATAATCCCAATTTCCTTAGCTGAATTTTGTTATTAATTTCTCTTAACAACCTGTTTGTATTGTATTGTTGAGTAATAGACTTCTAAAGCTCCTTAATTAAATCCATATATTCATAAGAAAAGCGTCTAGACTTCTACATGTCTAGACTCTAAATGTTTCTTTCCATTATTTTTTTATTGTTACAATTTAAGGTTGATATTGTATATTTCTTGGAAAAAATAATTATTGCAAGTATATATATATATATATATATTAAATTTTTACACATTTAAAACAGTTTTTGTAAAGGAATTTGGTGTATGTCATTTCTTTTTGATGTTTTGATCTGATATCTTTATTTTACACGTATTTTTTTTAGAATATACTGTAAGAACACTGTGATGGTATTGAGAAACAAAATCCTTTCTTCATAATCGTAAATGAATAAAGGATCTTTTTGCTTCATAGTCGTAACCTACCAATCCTCAGCCCCACTGAAAAAAAATAATCGTAAATATTATCAAAAATAACATATATTTACGATTATTTTCTTCGTAATTAAATCTGTAAATTTATAAACTTAATTTTAACTATATCCAAAACATATTCAATGTTATAAGTAAATTATCTCATTTAAACATTAAATTTATGAAAACATCTGAATTCCTATTGAAAAAAGAAATTTTATAAATGAATTTTAACTGTAGATTAAATTTATTGCTGCATTCATGCTATATACTCTGCATCAATAAATTTGATAAATTATCTATTTATGTATTTCCAAAAATATGTTTAGGATAATAATTTAGATTATTTTACTATTTACATCATGGGTATTCTCATTGAATTTAACACATATATAAAAAGTCTAAGGATGCTTAATAAAACTATTGCCATCTAGATCGCACTATTATTTACTGCTGAATAGTTATTTAATGTATATATAAACTGCTTCTCTCAACATTACTGTTCAGAAAAAGTTAATCTTTAAACACATTTATTAACACTAGATATCGCAAATTGGAATAAGTTTCACATTGTTGATTACAGTACGTGTTATTTCTCAATATATATATGACCTGCAATCCTGGTTCCTAAGGCCAGGAGTTTGCTATAGTACTACTGTGGCTAAGACTTTATACTATCATGACTAGCTATCTTAGGTTTATAACTGTTTTGTGTACATTTTTGAATTATATATATATATATATATTGTGTAATTCGCAAATTAATTTAAACTATCATAGATAGATTATTTCAATGAAGTATTTTTCAATATGTTTGTTAAAAATAATGAAACAAACAATAAAAATATAAATAGTAGAGAAATATTTTGCATCAAGACTACTAAAAGCTAGTATAACATTATAATTCTATGTTTTTTTTTTAATTATATTTGTAACTCTTTTTCTGATATCATTAAAAAATAAATATTGCTTTAATTCAAAAATGCATACCAACTTTTATTCCATGTACTATTAGAAACAAATGGAAAATTTTTCAAGTATTAGGCATAATAGAAAACAAAGCCTTAGCATTTTAAATGAAGACAAACTAGTTATCTTATTTATCAGAGATAACTCAGTTTAAAGTTTTGATTTGCCATTGGGATATCAATAAAAACAGACGTAAAATTTGTCACAACTTTTCGTTTTTTAAACTTAGAGCTTTCAAATTTTCTGAGTCTGTAGAAAAGTATATAAAAAATAATTTAGTCTAAAAAAATTAGATTTGATTTTCTGACTGATTTTGGTCAATTGAATCATACTATGTCCTCTTAAATAGCCCTATCAGTTCCAAATTCATTCTAATTTTCCCAATATGTGGCTTACTATTTTTTTTTACTTCCCAAGATAAAAGTTATAAGAATCTATACATTTTTTTAAGAATGTTATTTCGCTATCAAGACTTCACAAGCTTCTCCGTCCCTTCCATTAAAATTACATTGTTTTCGAATTCTATGTCATAAATGGAAGAAAATATTACTAGTGCTTCCAGTCTCTTTCACAAATATCTTTAGAAAAGACGAATAGTGGGAAGCACTCAGTCCTACCGCCAATCCTCGATACATCTTGACCAGCATTAACGAAAGCAAATCCAAAATCCTCTTTATCTCCCATATATCACCAATCCCATCGAACACACTCTCTCTCTAAGGCACATCTATTTAGACCGATTTCTAGGCGCCTTGGACAGTGGACACAAGTCTTCCCTCCCTCCCGTTGGACCACCCTTCTCAGATTAAAAGGCGAACATCCCCAATGAAAACACTGGGCCTACGTAATCCCCTGCCAGCGATGAGCCGATCGAAAGCAATATTAGCTCGGTATGTCAACTGTCCGAATCAAAGGCTGCCGGCCGGACCAGCCTTATCTGCTGGGCACAGCTGTGTCCTCCGCTTTCTTTGCCAAAAGAAGTAGTAGTTTCTTCTTTTCTCTTTCGATCGTTTGCGAGCGACAATGTTCTTTCTTTCTTTTTTTTCCCCCCTTCCAAGGGAAGGATTGCCCGTTAAGGAAATTGTTTCGTTATTAAAACCAAATCAACCGTGATGCTGCAGTTTATGCCATGCAGGCTGATGTATTATTTACGCTTCCCCTTTTTTTTGTTTCTTCGGGGAGAGTATGTTAATGCATGATTTTCTTGTTTTGTTTTGTTCTTAGTTTTCTCGATCTCATCAGACAAAGAAAACATTATACAAGTGTGCGTTTGTAGGTAAAAAATAAAATGTTAAAAGGGAACGATTTTTCTGATAGTCCGATAGTTCAAGTATTAATAGAAATTTTTTTTTTCCTGGGGTTAAAATATATAGTGGATCGTAAAACTCAAACGATAAAATTTAAAAAAATAACTTAATTCTAAGCTTTATTTCATGGATTTGATACGAATTTTCCTTTTAGTTCAAAATGAATTCTTCATTTTAATGCAGAGCTGTTCATAATTCCCTACCGGATTTCGAAGCGTAATTATAAAAACGTTAATACAGCAAAAAAAGAACATTCCATATAACAGAGAAACGTTTCAAATTTTATTTACATATGCTTACACTCGTAGAACAATTGTAAAAAGTGTTCTACGTGTGAAACTTTGATTACACGGCATGCATTAATGCGGTACGTGCAGTTCCTGTCACACTTTATTAAACATGGAGCTATTAATGTGTGACGGGTACTATTCGGGTTCTTCTACTAATCCTCTTGGGGAAACTATTCTTTAACTGTGATTTTAGGTTTAAAACCCCTTTCCGTAGAGATGATTTGATTTTATGCAAATGTAACTGCTATTTAAGTCCTGTCGTTGGGTAGGTGAAGTTAATGGTTTATTGTTGAGATTGTTAAGGTATCCGACTACCCTAAAATTGTGAATTTTGCCAAAAATTGAAAAACCTTTTTATGATTTTATTTTATGGGCTATCTTATAAGCTTTATAAAAATGCCAAGTTTATCATTTTCCGTTCAGTAGAACAGAAACTACAAGTGTTTTAGTAAAATCAGATGTCATTACTTTAACCAAGATGTCATACTTTAAAACGCGTTTTACTCGAAATGTGTTTTTTGAAAATACTCAAACGGGGTGAGCGAGTGCTAAAAAAGTTTTGATGAAATTTATTCTGTAAGTTCTGTACAATAGTAGAATTGTTTAAACTTTCAGATTTATCAATCACTGTTTTATTACAAAATTTGCAGTCTCCTATGTGAATATAATCACTGTTTTTTTAAGCAATTCATATAATAACTGAGATAAAGTGCTCTGGTTTTTGTAAAAAAGAAAATATCTCTTATCCTGAAGGTCATTTCAAAATTGAATAATATAGCAACAAATTAGATTGAAAAAATTGAAAATGTGTTCATAAACCTTTGGTACAGAATGAACCGCGTTTATGCTATGTTTTGTCAATTTTTACTCATTTTTTCCCATTTTAGTAATAATATTATCTTTTTATCTTCTTAATTTTAGCGCATTTTTCTTAAAATGCACTAAACCAATCTAAAAATAACAAAAAAATCCCCATACCTCCTTTTTTTTAAAAAAAAAATTGTCGCAACCAAGTCGGATATTTAAGCATGAAATCCAAGAATTAGAAAAGGTGAACATTTACTGAGTAGTCGTGCGTGTTGAGATTAATAGTCGTCGTAGAATCCACTAAGAATTATGGAAGTAAATAAACTTGGAACTGACCGAGCTATCGGGATTCGAGAAGGATCGTCGCAAAGAGCTCCTACTGAAGATAAGGGAATTTCAATAACCTAGTCTATCCGATTAAGGGTTAGATTTTTAGATTGCTTCCAGAGTTAAGCTATAAAACTGTACATTTCATGATGTGTTACAAATAGAATCAAAGTTATTTTTAGGATCAGGGTCTGCTTCTTCCCCGAACCCTCTTACATCCGTAACCATTGGGCCGCTACAAATGTTATTGACAGCACGAGTTATCCCTTATTTGTATTCCAAAGACCTGCAAAAAAACCCAAGTTTCCATACCCTTTTTGCGGCGTGATGTAGCAGAGTTGAATAGAAGGATTAAAACGGGCTCTTAATAACGTTCATAGTACCATGTCTTGTTGAGTGAGGCAGGAGTATGCAGGAACACGGCATACGTCAATGAACTATCGCATTGACTTATGCCGTGTAACCAAGATTTCACCGTAGATTACTTGTAAAGTATGCAAATAAAACTTGAAATGTTTCTTTATCCTTTAAAATTTTTTTTTTTGCTGTATTCGTCTTGGTTAGTTACTACAGTGATTCTGAACCCGGGAGAGAATTATGTATATTCCTGTGTATAACGCAACAGTTTTAAACTTAAGCATGGTTATTACAAAAGTGATCTCTGAAAACACCAAAATACTGAAAAGTATCATTAAAACCGAGGAAAATAATTCATAAAAAATAAGAGAAAAATGTGTTGTTGTTTCTTACCCCCACTTGATCGAAAGAAACATCTAAATATAGTCCATGAACCCATGCGATTTTAAACATTGAAGAACTGTAGCAGGCCTTGAGAGCAGATGGCTCTTATGGTAACCAATACAAGCCAAGATGTGGGTAGGAGCGGTTTGAGTCACATTGCAATTCGAACAACAAGTGTAAACTTTAAGACCCGCCACATGCTGTTGAGCTCGAGTATGTCCACTGCGAAGCCTAGCAAGAGTAGTTTCATCTCACTTACTGCCTGTCCCAAGCAAAACAGCACCAGAACGGTTTCCTTCATAACACTCATGCACGGAGGCCTGCCTCCAAGAGGAACTGATATCTTGTTTGACAGACTCGTGTAGCAATTTCTGAAAAATTAAGGCAGCCACCATGCGTAGAATCTTTATGGCTGCCCTCACGATCCAAACCATCTGCAATCTCATTCCCACTGACATTCACGTGCGACGGTACCCACTGAAAAAGGTCTTAACATTGGCTTTCAAGCTATTTAATAGCTGGACAATACTCGTTGTCGATCTGTCACTATGCCTCCACCATTTAGATAGATGCTGGAATAAAGATACGGCTATCACTAAATATGCAAATGTCTGTACTGAATATCCAAATAATGTATATCTTTCATTATGACTCATTTGTTTGAGACTTAAATGTGTAAATCTTATTTGTCAGAAAATTATATTTGATAGATTCAAAATATTCCTACTTAAGATAAACGAAATGAAAATGATTTAAAAGTTGTATTCAATCCCTTTCAAAATCAGCGTGTTTCATGAGGAAGAAAAGTAAGTAATAAACTCGTGTAAGAGATTATTACTTTACCTTAAGTAGATTTAAATTAGAAATTAAAGTTCACAAAGCCGAAAAACAATGCTTTTCTCTCCGTGTGTTTTGAAGCTATCGAATCTTTACCACTTGATCTACGTTATCAACAAATAATTTATTCTCAATGTTCTATCCGAAAAGAGGTCATTTTAGATTCTTTTCCGGTTAATGAACATTTTATTAGTCTCCGGCATTTCCTGTAATTCTTTAAATATTGATTCATTATCTGTAAAGTTAACTAGATATCGAAGTGTAAATATTTAATTCACAAGCTTAATCTAAATTACTTAAGTGTTTCTTCTGAAGGTACAGGTATTTTGATAGAAATTTCCGCAGGAATCCATGAAGGGGTGGAAAGAAAAATTACAGGAGTCTAATTAAAAGAAGCGAAGTTTCGCCAGGGATAATGATATGCATTCACGAATTGAATATTTAAATATTTGTAAATTGAACGCACTTCTTTTCTCTTGACAATTTAAAACTTTTTCATTGTTTTTAGATAATCTTTTTCGTGTTACATTGGCATTTTTAAAAAATAAAACGGCACAAGAAAAGAAACAATATTAATACATTTAGCTCGGTTAGGCTGTCCTAGCATTTATTTAGATCAGTGATTCCCAAACTTAATGGACCCAGAGACCACTTTTTATACAAAAAACTTGTTAATGAACCAGCAAATAAAGTAACTCTATTACAATGCGTAGTAGAAGAAGAATAATTTTAACTTTGATCTCCTGAATGATAAATGTTGACGCAAAAATAAAGTATTAAGAAAACATTGTGATATCTGAAGTATATTATTCAAATTATAATTTTTGTATTTAAATATAGAAACACAACCTTTTCAATGAGATGGGTATATTCGTACAACACAAAGAATAATTCTGTGTGTGTGTGTGATTTCTGTTTAAAACTTGTTACACATTCACTTCACACACCGGGATCATGTTCAACACAAAACTGTTGTCTAGGTGAACAATTCTTTTACATTCTCATATTTTAGGTAAGTTATTGCTTCTAGTGGCGGGGTTCCGTTTCTATTTAAACCTGCATAAACGGCCACACCAGCGATCGGTTCGACTTTCAGCATGCGACGCTTGTCGTGTACCTTTCTAAAAAACTTCATTTTATAATTTCTAATTTTTACTCTATATTTTTAACACGTAAAAATCATTATATATTTTTTTAATATTCATAATAATGAAAATGGGTTACATTAGTGCATCTCAAACTTTCAATATTTTGACCCAATATTCAAACATAATTTTCTTCGCCCCTCCCATACAATAACAATATATTGGATTCAATAATACTATATTTTGATGCTAAAGCTGCTATACGATTTTAACATTTTAAGTGCAACCGGCGTATATAAACGTCTCGCTCAGCCAAAGCGAGATATACGCCTTTTCGATCTTTTCTGTGCACTGCTATTCAAAAAAAAATTTCGAAGTCTTTGGAATGCAATAAAAAGATAATGACAGTGTTTGTGAAGGATTTACTTATTTGCTTATTTATTCCTTTTCCTTCCCCCCCCCCCCAATACATCCCCTACGCATGCCTACATGGAAAGTGGTGGCATTGGGGAGCGAATCACGTATCTTTTAATCGGAAGTCAAGGGATTAATTATAAACCGTACAAAGGATCATGATAATTGTTAATTTTTGTATATAATTTTATATACGACAAGCCTATGGGATCAATGCTAATTGTTAAACTTCTTATTTGCTTAGTATTGCCAAATTAATTATAAAATGCATTGTGCAGTACAGATACATTTATAAGTGTCTTATATCAGTCTGAAAGTGTATTTATTTCTTATTATATCAGAATGTATTTTGTTTGTATATACTTTCAGTAATTTAATATAATCTATTAAAATAATCTTTTGTTTCCGATTTTTCAATATACTCGTGCCCCTCTCGTATAGTTAGCATGCCCCCCCCCAGGAGGCTCGCCCCACAATTTTAGGAGAGCTGGGTTACATATATTTTTCTTTATTTTAAACCTTTCGCGTTGTCCACACATCTCCACATGAACTTTAATTTTACACGGACCCCTTCAGTAGTCACAAAGGACCACCTCGGCTTGGTAGAAAGCACTTAAGGATGTAGATAAGTAAGTTTTGAAAGTACTTAAAAACATAGAGAAATTCTATTTGGGCCTCATATACATCGTTTTCGCAAGATTTTATTTTTATATAATTAGAAAACTTACAAATCCTTTCTAAGTTCTTGATAAAACTGAAAAAGTAAACTTGAAATAAATTTATAGTTTTTTTTTTGTGCTTTAAATTTCATATCTGCTAATAACTTACGCCACAGATCTAGAATCAGGAAACATTTATTGAAACCAAAAGTGTATATCGTATTATATTTCACTTTTTAAAATGATAAACAAGACACAGTGGCCGTTAGGTAGCGTATCGCGCTTCCACACTACAGGTCCCGGGTCTTACCCTCGGTCTGGGCAAGGTCGACTTAGCCTTTCATCCCTTCAGTGGGTCGATAAATGAGTACCAAGCTTGCTTGGGGACTAAATACTGGGGGGGGGGGTTCACTTCAGATGGACCACCTGATTGGGACACCTGCTCATACACCTCAGCGCCCAATGGTCACGTGTACTAAGATAATCATACTGTCACCTGCATGGTGCTCAAAAGCTGAAAAGCTGACGACAGGCGTACACCTCACACCTTGCCACGATGAATTTCGTGGGCCTCAATCTGACACCATCAGACTGGTGGCATTAGAATCAACAACTAAGATGGGCACAGTAGGCCTTGGCCCTCATGGGTTGTTGTACCACTGAGTTTAGTTTATATGATCAACATACAAATAAATCCCTAAAGTTATATACAAGACCAAATATTATAAAAATAGTAACTTATTATAAAAATTTATATCTTTCAGTTTATTGAATCCATAATATTAAAGACATTATTTGACATAGAAGATAAGTAACAAACATTAAAAAGCTCTTACACCTCGAGACTTATAAGTGATTTTTAGAGCTTCAAAATTATTAAGCTGGAATTTATTAATAAACTAACTAAAGAAAATCTATAATTATTAATGAAAGTTTTATAGACTTGTGTGTGTGTAAAATTCATTTCCGAGCAGTTAGATTAATGATATTACACTGCTTCATAGTTTCCTTCATTGACAAAAGAGATGTGAAACGTTATTAAATTTAGTTTAACATTTCCACACAAACATAAAGTAATTTCATATTAAGCTCATCACTCCTTTTATGCTTTGACGTCCTTCGGTTTTCCATAATTACATTATAAGACATTTCACTGTCAGAATATCTCTGAATTTTGTCTTCAAATCCCATGGGTATGGTACTGAGATGTCAGTTTTGTGTTAAACAGGCGAAGTGTCTCCGCGTGTATGGTACGTAAAGTTTATAAATTCGATTATTAATCAAAGTTAAGCTTTTGGAAACTGCTTTTTGAAAGTTATTCATATTGAAGTACAATCAGTCAACTAATGGATCTCAAAAAGGGATTGCAAAACGAAATACATTTGATTTTGGATCTGCATATTGAAACAATAATAATTTTTTTTAGAAATGCTAGCTGTATAAATGGGGCTTATTTCTTAAAAATACTAAACATCACACACATTTTTTGTTTTTGCAAATTTTTCTAAATATCGATGTTGGTTATGTATCATAAAGATAACCAAAACAACTACTATACAAGTCGAGCCAATTTCATGTCGATGTATGACTATGAAGAGAGAAAGAAAAACAATTTTTGAGAGAGTGAGACAGAGAGGGTTTCAGGGGAAAAATAAGTTTTCTTTTTGAAGACTTCAGCAAAAAATTCTTGCCCGTAGCAGTCAACGTGGTCTGATTTAGACTTACTACTGATCATGATTTTTTGCAGGATTACCTGTGTAGAATGAAAATTCCTGCCCATTTTTTAACCCTGATATACCCATGTCTGGGGATCTCCTCAAAATATGTCCTGCTGTTTTAAAATATTTTTCCTTAAATGTTGTTAACTGTACCTTTGATGACTTTTTTTTATCGTTCTTCATTGTATTGGGCTGTTCGTTCACCACTTACGACAGAAAGGTCGAAGACGAGTATAGAGTGAATAAATCAAAAACAAAAAAAAAAAGAAACATTTCTAAGAAAAATCCAGTATAAATAATAAAACATATTCTCACATTGTGTCCTTTATCTAAAGCCTAGTACTATATTTAAAAACTTCCTGCTATTTATTCTATTTAAATGTTTTAAACTCCAATTCAACTTTCAAATTGATTTGGGAATTTAAAATTTATAAATTAATATAAATGAGAAAAAAAATTTTCTAACTTTCTTTACTATAATGTTTTAATTTAAATGTTTCAAAATTATTTTACTAAGACTCTTATATATATAAATATACTATATTCATTGCCAAAGTAAGATACTACGAATATAGTAAGATTAAAATAAAAAGCAGATAAATATAATTCATTTAAGAGAATAATTTAGAATAAAAATTAAAATTTTATATTAAAATGTTTTCCTGTTAACTTAAATACTTATAACTTAATGGAAAATCATTTATCCAAATTTAAAAAGGTCGTCTGATTCCGTTATTTTTTGTAGGAGCACTTAAGATTGGTTTATGTTTTTTAACTCACACATTTGCATAAAAAATTTATTGTTATAATTTGCGCATTATTTATATGTAAACATTAATGCATGGAATCCACTACTCTTCTCAAAATAAATAAGTACATATTTCATGAATTAACTAGTTACGCCATTTAAAGTATGTAAAATTATTGCGAATTAAAACATGAATTCAATGGTTTAACTCGTAATTCTATACAATAATGATTATCTAATATTTAAACTATTAAATATGTTATGTTTTGAGTTTGTGATAAAAAATTTTAATATTTTTTCAGCAGCCTGTGAGTATTAGGATCTAATTATCTAATTTTAAATATTAAATATATGTTTTGAGTTTGTGATAAAAAATTTTAATATTTTTTAAACAGCTTGTGAACATTAGGATTAAGAAAACTACGAATTTATGCAGCTATATTGTGAAAAAATTTTAATATAACTTTTGCTGCTCTAGATTCGGGTATTTTTACTACTGCTTAACTAATTTTAGCAACAATATTAGTTTAGATATTTCGTTTTTCCTTTATTATTTATCAATAATAAAGAAAATACGTAATGAGATGTATAGTTTTCGATAATTTTAACTATTTTATCAGTTGCCTTAGAAAACAGAACGACCTTCTTTTAATATGAAGAAGTTTATCACTTCAAGGTTTAATATCACTCTTTAATGATTTATTTCATTAAATAATCTAATAACTAGTTATTCCATACAAAAGCTAGAGGTAAAGCGTGAAATATATTATTAATCTATTATATATTTAAACTACCTTGCTCAGTAATTACATGCAGTACTAGAGATTTTCATGAAATAACTGAATTATACAGAGTGATTCGCTATCAGACTGACAAACTTGCAATGTGTGTAGGGGGTACAGGAACGACTCAGAATCAAATAGAAATACAGGATCGCAAATACCATAGCTGCGAGGTATTGTGCAAAGAAAAAGATACGATTTCATCCTACTACCTCGAGAAACGGATCTCAAATGACGTCTTCTGGAAGGATATGTTGTCACGAAACCTTCCATTCAGTGCCATCTACCGCAAGTCTACCAGAAAACTTTGAAAAAAAGGGAGAAATTCCATGCAGAGCTGCTGTCAGGCATACCAAACGACTTCTGATCGTAATTCCGAACACCTGTTGCTTTGCAACTTTTCAATAAAATGTTTTCTGTCCCTTTAATGTGTTGTTTCTGTTCTTTTTCCTTGCTTCTTTTGACCATAGCATACAACTACGACATTTTTAAACATGGGATTGCGACTATGCGATTCCAAGTTGTCCCTGTACCCCTACACAATCTGCAAGTTTCATGGTTTGGTAGTGACCCCCCCCCCCTGTATACTTTAACGGTAGGTTGGATGACAAACTTTTACGGCATTTGTG
>BMAO01018996.1:36653-54418 GCA_019973975.1 Trichonephila clavata
AAAACAAACTAACAAATTCCTCCTGTGAACTTTTTACTGTCATCACTTATAAATCTCTTCATCTCAAATATACCAATCACGGATACTATTGCCTCTATCGTTAAGTCATATAATACCACGAATGATAATTATTAGAAAAGTTAAATTATTTTTATTACAGATTACTTCAGTGCGGTTTCGGGTCTCAATAATATGCGTGCAACTGTTGCCTGTAATCTATGTAGAGATTTAACGAACTGGAGTAATAAATATCCTTATAATTTATCAATGGGAATAATTAAACTACCTGGTATTGTAACACACAAGTGTTCTTGATCCGATCCATTACCATATTCATCTACTTCCAAATCGATTTACCACACTTTCATTTAATCGAAAACTGTTCGATATATTTCTAGAGAGAGCCTTCCAAGGTGCTCTCGAACGTTTTCGCCACAATCTTTGCGTGCTAATATCTCATCTATCGCATAATACAACTCTCCAAACTTTCTAGACGCATTTTCCCTCCCCCTCACTCGCAGCTTCTAGTTCCTCTCGTTGAATGAAGGAGGCATCTGTTTCTGGTTTAGATAAAATTGCGAAAATTCTATGAACTTCCACTACAATTGCAAATACCGAGTTCTGGGAAAACGTTTTGTGTCGCAAACTTAATTCGTTAAGAGGTTTCCTCGAAATATGGGTGGGTGAAGAACGCTGCAAGTATTTCAGATGAAAAGTGTTTCTTAAATATGATATTAAAGTAAGGAGAAATCTATGTTTGTATGCAGTTATTTCAAGTAGGGATTTGCTCGTATTTCATTAATTTGTTAGGGCTTACTGTAATATTGATGGGTTGTTACTTAGAAACTAAGTTTATACTATATTATCTATTATAAATTACTACCTGGTATACCCATTCTTCGCACGGATGAATTGTAAAATTAAACAATACAGATTGAAGGATAAAAAAGCGTTTAATGAGTTAATTTTACGTGAATTGCAAATTTAACAAAAAAAAGAGCATTTTTACAAATCTCAGAAGAACACCCCTCCCCCCCCCCTCCATATTAGTTAAACTTTAAGACTGAACGTCGAATAGCTGATGAAAAGGATTTTATTTACTTATAACTCCCCGTAACTCTTCTGTGGGTCGATTTTTGGAAACATCTTCCTACGCTGATCTTTGCTCATCATAAGCAACACATTGTTACAAATTTTGTGTAATGAATGCTTAAAATAGTGTAAATAATTTATATCTGGATGTGTAATACGTTAATATTACTTTCTGTTGTATTTATTTTATGTTAAATTTGTAATAATCGCAATCAACGCCGTTCTTTACATTATAATGGCTATTCAATGGAAGCATAGCGAATTGTTAGCGATGGAGCCAAGTTGGCATCATTTTTGGAGATCACGTAGGCAACTTGGCGATTGATTGAGTGGTGCAGAAGTTGCTTTGCTGTAGTGCCATCTGGTGGGGAGCTGAAACAAAGAGGATAGCACAAATACCTTCTCTACAAAAAATACATATACATGCGAATTTTCATAGTGATCGGTTGAACGGTGTTGGAGTGAAGCGAGGTCATATATACAAACATCCATTTATATATATATATATATATAATATAGGTTAATAAAATCTTTTTTTCTTCAAGAAAAATATTATTTAAATAAATGATTTTTCTTTTTACAATAAATATTCCCCTTTAATAATATCATTCAAAAGCATTATTAAAATAATGACCTGACATTTCACATATTCTTAGCTTATAAAACATTATAAACTCATTCTGGTTACTGAGAGTTGAAAGTAATGTGTTTCTCAACATATTTAGGGAAATATAATAATATTCAAAAAGCTAGTGTATAACTTTGCAATATGTTAATTCAATGAAATAAAATTCCGTTACTTAAAAAGTGACTAATTTTTTCTATCAGCTTCTCTAAACCTCTAAATAGTTTCATCAGTGATTTTTCTATCATCACCACATGCTAATATGTCCCTCTCATCATCGAAATCTGCAATACCTCGGTGTGTATCTGTTCTCTCCCCCATTTCGTTTGGATGGGTGAGAATCTTTTGGGATGTTTTCAAGACCCTTTACAGATGTTGAAATTTTTCAGAACAAGTCTTCAATTGTGCAGCTTTTTATGGTAGTGGAATTGACTAGCATTTCATAAATTGTAGACAGTAAATATTTTTCAGGAAAAATAAGGGAATACTCGTTTTCAGATTCTTGATTACTTGGTGTTTATTCGAATATCACCTGATCTTTACATAAATTTTGGCAAAGGTTTTTGCTTAACTTAGAAAGATAATAACTATTGCCTGTTTATTTTGGAAAAAAATTTTATACTAACTATATATAAATGAAACACGAAATATTTTTGGAAAGCTGAAAAATCAATTTATTTAATTTGTTGTTTATTATCACAGAAAGGCTTACATAAAAAGCATGTAATTTAATATACAACATTCTCTACAAATGTGTTGACAGAGGGAAAACAACACATAATTTTTTGAAACTGATATCATTTTAACATTTCAGGCTTTGTTGTCATAGCAACTAAATAGAAATGGTTAAAAAGAGTAAATAATTTAAATAATTTTACAATTAATCGATGGAAATAATATTAACAATGTATGAAGAAAACTTGCCAATGAGAATTTTCTCTAGCATTGTATTATTTAAAAAAAGAAAAGTTCTCAAACAAAAAAATAAACCGTATATTCTGTGCCGGTTTGATTTTATGGATCTATTGCGTAATTTGACAAATTTCGTAATTCATAGCATAGAATAATTAGATTAAAATCAAACACTCTCAATTCTTATACATAAATTGATAGTTCATAATTAGTGCTAACAAAAATACGAAAAAGGAAAATATATATTACTTATTTCAAAGTTAAAAACATCCCCATTTCGAACCTTTTCCCCCCTAGACTCTAGATTAGGGTGGATCGTGGCTACATGGAGAGAAAAAAACAAAATAAAAATCGAAACTTAGTTATGCGAAAAGGTGTTCTATAGTATGGAGTTCAGGAGAAAAATAATTTTAAAAAATTATTTCAAATTTTTTATTGCCACAAAGGAGTTAAATTTTCAAAGAAATGGGAAAAGACTTAAATTTGGTTACAAGATTTTAACCTCAAAAAATTATTTTTCTGAAGTATAAATAACCTAAAAGTATGACTATTGATAAACTAATACTGAGTAGTACAGTGTGCATTGCAACAATTCAAAACTTTAGCTCTCTCTGCCCTCCTTGTTGAAGCAGTCCTATCTAAGATTTTTACCTCTTCTTCTCAAAGTAGGTTTTTTTTAAAGATATAATTTTAATACTAAAAAAGTTGCTTAATGAACCAGACATTTTTTTCTTGTTACTATTTAATAGGTGCCTTCTCTGATCATAATAAATGTCAAATTATAGGTATTTTTATGTAATAAAAATTATTTTGAGTCTCTTCAATGAAAAAGCCCAATTGCCTAAACTTTATTTCACTTGTCGCAGTATTTAATGTAAAATAAAATTTTTATTTTATTCTTCCTTTTATCTATGTACTAGAGAATATCCTTTCCTCATAAGTAGGATTTGAAATTCTGAAAAAAAATTTGAGATCTACCTTAATATATATATGGCTTATCTTCAAAGTTCAACCATCACCAAGTCAAGCATTTTGTACCTAGACTGTACACTGAGAATCAGCAATAACTGACTTGTAGGTTCATATTATCGATCGCGGTCAACACAATTTAACAATCAGTTGCTGTGATACCCACAAACTCTTGATCTAATCTGTTACCTGTGTGCCTCTTTTAAAATCGATCCTCCACATTCTCACAGAATCGAGAAAACTCTTCTATCAACTCCTGAGAGTCTACCCAGAAACTTGCCAGGTGATTTGGCCACCATCATCGCGTGCGAACATCCCATCCTATCCCATAATCCAACTCTCCAAGTCCCCTATATACATTTACCATCTCCCAACTGTTAGTTTCTCTCGTTCAACGAGAAGGCATCTGTTTCAAGTTTACGACAAATGGCAAATTCCCTGAGCTCCCACAACCATTAAGGATGCTGAGTTCTGGGAAGAGGTATTGTTGTCGTACTTTTAATGCGATATGGGACGTTCCCTCGTAATCGGTGGGTTCTGAATAAGGCAAATATTTCAGTTATAATGATAGTTTCTTAAGTACGATAGGAAGATCCTTGTTTATTTAGTAATTTCCTTTGTAAGCTTCGTTAGATTTTGTGAAGTATTGATCATATTTTACTACAACTCTGAAGCGTTTGTTATTAGTTTGAGACACTGGAGCTTAGGATGGTTAATATATTGATTTTAATATTTCCTGTGTTTTTACTATCAATATTTATTATGCCTCTTGGTCCATTTGCAATGAATCCTGTAATTGATAAGTTACAAAAGTTTGGAAGGAATAGAATTAAAAAAAATCAGCTATCCTAATATTCTTCAAGCAATACTTTAGATGAGATGAGCTTATTTGTTGTTTTTGATATCTTCTTAAGTAAATTAATGTATTTCTATGATCTGTTTCATTATACAATTTTCGTGCAATCTCATTTTAAATTACATAATTTTCAAAAATTTATACAATTATAATGCACAAAATTTACATATATTTTTTTATAAATACCTATTAAAACACTTATATATTCAAATTCATTTATGCTTTATGTATTTGTTTTCTACAATGTGTTGAAAAAGATGACGTATATTGTTTCCCTGCAGTGATAAACTGCTTGTGGAAAACGAGTTTTACAGGGAAATTGAGCTTCCCAGCATGAACTCGAATGCAATGTTGTGTCAAAATTTCAAGGGAGTTAGTGAAAAAATTTCGAAGATTTTCGGTTTTGAATTTTAAAAAAAAAAAATGTTATTTTTATTTATATGATATTTAGAGTAGTCATAATTTTTTTGTCGAGAATTTTTCGGTGATGATTAAAAAAAGAAACTGAATGAGAGAAGGCAATACTTAGTTTTGAAAAGAAAACGAATAAAATGATAGCACTAAAAAATTAATTAGTCAATACTCCATTAACGTGATATCAAATTTTTAATTATATTACTTTTTTACTTAGTGTGGAATTATTTTAATTTCAAACATATTTTACCAAATTCTTGCGACAAACTGAATAAAAACTTAACTTTAATTTCAGATCGAAATTGATGAATTCGTTTATTTCTATGATGTAGATAAATCTTTAACAAATTAGGCTTACTTAATGTATTATCTTTGTGTACTTTTGAAAAAAATTTACTCAACTATTTTCTTTTTTACTTTTTTTAAACCAAATATTTTTTCCCTACATATTACTTGCAATTTCATTTAAAAAAGTTAATTTAAACCTCGAAAAAATTAATAAATTAAATAAATTATTGTTGCACAAAAATATCTTCTAAGTAACCGATACAAGCTATTTTTCTTTAAATTTGGTGCAGAGTTCCTTAACGTGTATATGCATACATTGACAATCATACTAAAAAATAATGACGTTTTAATTAAATCTGCTTTTAAAATAAATTTCCCTGGAAAATACTTACCAAAGGAAACTTTCTATCAAATTAAGATCTGTATTTTATGTGAATACTGTACTTAAATAATAATGCCGGCATAAATATTAATATCGAACCAAAAGTATCTCAAAGTGTAAAATCATATGTTATAGCAATTTTGGACAAGGTAGAAAATGTATTAATTCTCCCTTGGAATATTTCATAGTAAAATATGCTTGCGTGCAGACTATAATTAAACCAATTCTTAAGTGGTATGTCTATTGAATCTAAGTAACAAGAATTAGTTATCTTGGTAACCAAATTAGGGAATGGAAAAGGTCTATTAATACTAAGAAAACAGTTCAGAGTATTAAATGGAGAAATGCACGAAATGCAAAAATGTAAGAAAACAAGTGTTTTTCCTAAAAAAACCACAAATTTTAATTGATAATTTTACCGTATAATGCATTTAAAACAATCCAATTGTTAAGTATTAACTGTACTGTGTTATAAGTACAGTAAATTCATAAAAAATACCTTTCAAATTTATTGAAAGCAACAAAAATTCAATTTTATGACTCGCATTCGTGGTTTATTCTAATACTGTCAAAGTACCAAAACAATTTCTGTAATCTAAGATTCTCTCTCTATTAATATTCCTTACACATTTATATATGTTACCGGCAAAGTATAAATACCGGCATTCTATAGAAGGCCTAAAGCTATTTAGGCAAAGTATGAAAAAAGGTCATGATAAGGAAATCATATCAATGACTTATATTCCTAAAAGTACAAATGTTATTCTGACAAAATAATGAGACTGCCATTAAAAAAATTATTGTTAAATTGTGATTTCGCATATTCTTGTATTAAAATTCCTTCAGAAGTTCCAAGCTGATAGAAACTATCCTATTTCTCACTCAATACAAATGCCAATATATTGGCATTCGGAAAAAAATCAAAGTTTTGCACTACATTACCTTTTTTTAAAAATAATTTTCTGTTTTTTCTGGAAAGTTTCACGTAGGTGGATGTACAGTTCAATATCATAACATGTAACATTTTTGTATTTGGTTGAAAGTTCTTTCAAAATTCTATCACATCCCCGGAATCCGGAATTTAATTTTGCTCTTGGCAAATTAAATTCCTAGAACAAGTTCACATCGTAAAACTTGGTGTCAAAATTACTGGCGGCAATTGATATCGCCTATATGATGCCACACTAAAAAGGGATACCAGCCCCTGGTGAATGTATTAGGTCTGAAAATGGTAAAAATACCAATCTGCAGCCCCATTGAGGGAAAAAAGAACCCGTGACTTAATACTGTATAGAAGTTCTTCCCAACAGTTTTCTCTTCCAGATCGGTCAATGTTTGATAATTTTACGGCGGCCCGCAGAGGGTGGGACGTTGATTATTTATATTTTAAATTGTTTGATTTTATAATTTAAATGTATTTAAATATTCCTTCAGAGTAAAGTTCAGTTGCACCAAACAATAATTACAAAATGATTTTACATAAAATATAAAGTGATTTCCATGGAAAGTCTCACAAACACGAGAAAAATACACCTCAGTAAATATAATGGAAAAAATTTAATGCTCCTTGAGTTGCCTGATACCCTTTGATCCACGGACCAAGGGTTAGAGACCACTGTTTTATGGTATTGAAGCCTTCTTTAACAGTTTAAATGAGTGTACTTTTATTTTCCGCAAACATCACATCATAGCTATCCAGCAAAAAATAATCCCTGGGCTCCTTCTTAGTAGTCATTTTAGCATTTTTTATATCACTTATTAACTTCTAGTAAAAGTAATTTCAGTTAAGAAAAAACCTTTTTTTTTGGAGCATCAACTCGAATTTTGGGCAAGTAGCCGTTGAATAGTTGTTTCATGTCTATGGACCATGGGTCGGCAACCCTTTAGCTGTTGCGTGTCATATCAATCTACCAATATGATTCAGCGAACCACACAGTAGAGCATTTTTAAAACAATTAAAAAATTTACAAATTTGTTGAGTAGTGCAAAGTGCCACTGAGAATTGTACCACGTGCCACATGTGGCACGTGTGACATAGGTTGCCGATCCCTGCTATAAACCATTTCTCCATCATTATAGCTTGCTCCTCCATTTTTAGGTAACACAGGAAAAAAGCAATTTTTTATTGAAGAAATTTAAGTAAAATTGAGTATTTTAACATTTTGGAACAAACAGCATGTACAACTAACAGATTCTGAGCCTGAGATACGCGTTAAAAGGTTTTGTCTAGCCAATTGACAATATTTGAAATGAATCTGAGATGTATTTCATACTTTGCCGGTTTCTCATTAGGCATTCTATAGAATGCCTAGGCAATGGGGGAAATAGGAATCATTTCATACATTGCCGGCTAGATTTAGGCATTCCATAAAATGCCGGATTTTGTACTTTGCCGGTAACATATACACAAAATTAAAAAGGAACTGCTTGTATGCATATAAATAGACAAGGAACGCAACGAGTTATTAATTAGTCTTTCTGTATTTCATCCTTGAGAAACAAGGATAACTCATATTATTTGACTATTTAAATTATGACTAAAGAAATACTAAACATGTCACTATATTTCGAAGACTTATCAACTTCATTCACATGAAAGTTGCCTGTACTATGATTTCATGGCGAATATTCAGGTAGTTGGTCTATTAGAGATTGAATAATACTTCTGAAATGTGATCCACACACACACACAAAACTACCTACATAAATTTATACTTTCCTGATTATATACTTTTTTATGTTGAAATCGTAATTCTCTTTCAATTTAAAGAAAATCTAGACAACTATTGTAATGTTCACTAAATCATATAATAAGAATATTATAATTTTCTATAACACTATATAAGTCATTACAATTAGAGTAACAAATTAAGTAATAATAGTTTGTAATGAAGTATTATTCCTTCTTCCCTCTAACCCGGCTAGCTGTGTGGGAGGAACTAATTGATCAGCCGACATGATTCACTAAAATTGTTTATTTGTCACAAAATTTAACACAGACACAATAATAATCCAATTAAGATATTTTGATCAACACTTAGAAGACTGAGGTGAGACCAGATAGCGTGGGGATAATATTCACGGACATTTAATTATATTCCTACGATAACTTATACGAGCTCGTTTTTACCTCGGACGCGCACTAACAATTTAACTCTCTAACTTCTATTTAAATAATGAGCACAGTATCTGAACTCTTGTAATTCTTTATCCTTTAGATGAGGCCTTGAACACTAATAGTTGGCTTGATCACTTCTTAGTGATTCCAATTTCACACGTCCTACACTGTTTACGTTCTACGGCCGGATTACTCGCTTCTCATTAATTCACTTCACATCCGAGCTTTCCTCACTTCAGTAAACTTCATTTCTCACTTTAATAATCTTCGATTCTCACTTCACAAACTCCTTAAAACTTGCGAATGCAGAATATTTATATATTATACTTAATTTACATAATCACGTTTTCTTACCTTCGGTGAAAGTTGGTTGAAATAATTCTTTCCCTTAAAGAATCCCCAAGGAGTTAGTTAGAGGACGCGTATAGATCCATTACAAGTTAAATAATATTATTGCTTCATATTGTCTGAGAATGATGCAGAAAGTTATCTGTTTTAATGAATTTTTTGTATAATTTCTTTTTTTAATAAAATTTAAAAATACTAGGAAGGGGGGAGGGTTCGGACCAACCCCCATTGTACAAATTATACAACTGTTTCTACTCATTGCTCAAATTATAAGACTGTAATTTACATGTACTATGTAGCTCTTTTTTTTCACTATATTGTAAGCAGGAGAAAAATAAATTTCAACTCTTCATATCCGCATTTTAATTTGTACTCCAATTTAGTGCCTCCTCAAAAGCAATGTTCCTAATCACCTTTTTCTCTAAATAGCACTGAAATTTGTACGACCCATCTTTACTAACTAATAAATGTATAAAAAAATTTATTAGAGCTTTACAAAAAATTTATATGTAGAGAGAGATTTTGCATTAGATATATATGTAATATGACGATGTTGGCCGTTGAAATAGGATTCTTTAAACGAGATTGATGAGGCAGTCTTGAGGTTAATTAAACTTTTGATTGCGCATCTTGAACACATAAAGACAAGGACGACACAATACACACACACACACACAAGCTGCAGCCGGCTACATGGTGATGCAAATACAGAAGCAAAAGAGAGCGGTCTCCAGGACTCTCGATATTTATAGGCAGCGTAAATCACGTGATCTGTGTGGGTGGATGGATGTAGTTTAAAATCCTCTCGTTAGGCGGCTGGTTAACTTATTACTAAAACGTTGGTCCTGAAGGGATGGACCAAAGGTAATTAAAAGTTATTAAGAATAATTAATGGGGATTATTACATATATATAAATTTCTAATATGGATATTCGTAATTACAATTAATATGCGCAGATCTTTATAAAAAAAACCAGAGAAATCTTACAAAAAACAAACAAAACTTAAAAATATTGAGTTTACAGCGTGATAATATAATCTCACATTCTAAATCAAAGTAGTAAACCTAAAATAACTTTTTTTGTATTCTAAAGTTTGCGATTTATCGCTTCAGCCAGCTCACAATTTCTGTTGACTTCTCAGCAGATTCCTTATCCTGGATAAACTAAAGGTAAAGTTAATGGCCCTATAAAATCCTACATCTATCCAAAATCCAGGAATAGAGCATGGGTGTTAAATTATATGTCAGGTACTCTCTCGAAAATGCTGAACATAACAACAAGGTCCTATAAAGCATTTTAATCCTCTTCTCTGGTGTTTTCAACGTTACATAAATATATAAAATATCGTATTCTACTCTGAATCACATCAAATAAATTTCAGCTACAATTGCTTTGTGTTAAATTGCTTGGCATACCTGAAAATTCACGGTGCATAAGATTCTACATTGTAATTTTTAATTATCATTTCTGTCTTACTAATCTAAATACATCTTTTTGAAATAATAATAACTATACTCGCACGCACAGTTTTCCCACTCGCACTCATTATTATTTAATGCAAGATCATTATTAATCAGTAATTAAAAATCATTTTAACTCCGAAGAAAAGAAATGAATGAAAAGTTGAAAGAATTCTCTCTTATATGGTATTCGATTCTTTTAAAATAAATTCTAAGAATTTACAAAGTTATTGTAGTGGAAGTTCAAAGATAAACTGAGATAGATTCTGAAATCCATTGATTTTGATTCATTCCATTATATACTGAAGTGGCGCGCTTATCCGCTGGGACAGAACTCAGGATCTTTGGATCCAAAACCGAGTGACTTAACCACTACACCAAAATGATCACCATGGTGTGGAAGTTGCTACTGGCTTATATAGATGATGCGCTACACACTTCCCCACCAGTGAGTCGGTGGATAGGCGAACGAACGATGTAGCTGTTATGGAGAGCTTGTTGCGTGAGCAGTTGTTGGAGGCGTTGCTTCAAGTGAGTCTGACGACTTTGCTGCGTCAAATTAGTCTGGCGAGTTTGCTGCATCAAGCAAGTCTGATGAGTTTTTTGGTTGCTCTTTTTGCGGGTAGATGGCGCCACGACAGTTCAGAATACCAACTTAGATGTCTTTGGCAGTCAATTTGGCACTTATTAGCACCCGACGATTTTACAAGAGAAAAGGGGAGGAAGACGTAGATTTAAAGATTAAAGAAAGCGTTAAAAATTCTTATTAAATATAAAAAACTTTTCTGCTCAGAATCCTTTCAAATGATTCGCATATTAAGAGGTTCTCGAAGTATTCTTCTAGAAAACTTCTTACAATTCCTCTTTAATTTTTTATCACATGTAATTACTTATAGTATTACAGCACACAAATTTTAGCTAAATTTATATTTTTAAACTTATCTCTCTTGCATCTTATTCTGAACAATGCCTCTCCCACAACTTACGGGGTCTCAGGGGTGTTAACTTTCTCTAGATGGCTGAAAATATAAACAATATTCAAATATATATAACTCTATGAAATTAAAATTAAATTATTCAAATCTGTTACACATTATTTATAAAGGAATGAGGCTCCAGAAAAGTGCAAAATGTTTAAAATATAATCATAATTATATTTTGAACATTTAAAATATATATTTAAAAATTATAAGCATATGAAAATACGAAATATTTCTATAATAAATATTAATTAAGTTTTACGTTGCACATGCTATTTTCTAAAGTAGTAGCTTTAATTACTAGCAATAAGTTGAGTTATAAAGTTAGATGTACCCTTATTACTCCGTAGTATTTTTAAATAAATATAATAATAAGATAATTTTTTTAAAATAAAAAACTACATTTTCAAAAAAAAATTTTAATTTTAATATTTTAAAAATGTTTTGAAATGCAAAATATATGTTATTCTTAAATTAGTGGGGCTTAAAGAGTATGATACATTTTATAATTTTATAAAGTTTTATACATCAAAAGCTACTATTTTAGAAAATAGCGTGCATAACGCAAGATTTACTTAATATTTATTACAAAATTTTTCTTATTTAAATATTCTCATAATTTTTAAAGTTATGATTATATTTCAAACATTTTGTACTTTTTTGAAACCACCGTAACACTTTGTAAATAATGTGTAAAAGATTCGAATTATTTCATTTAAACTTAAAAGATGTATACCTGTTTGAAAATTGTTTATTTTTCACCCCTTGAGACCAAATTAACACCCCTGAGACCCTTATAAGAACTTTCAGCACGCTTTGGGCAGCCAATCAAAGCCATTATCCTCACCATATAACAACAAATAGGGAAGCTATTTATCAGCTTTAAAACCCAATGGGGACACACCCACTGTCCCCTTTCTGTTCGGCCAATCACGAAGCAGCTTCTCGTCAGCACGTAAAAAAAAAAAACCTTCGTCACTGATAATCATATAAAATCCAGATATGGATTGCTTGCAACTCATATTCCAACAGACAGAAATCCTGTGAACTCAAAAATAATTGTTTGTTTCATTGAAACGAAAATTCGGGTTTAACTAACTGTGTTGTTACGCAAACAGTGTTAAAGCATGCTTAGTTAATTTTTTATTTAATGAGTGCACGATATTTGTACGCTAAATTCATAAAATGTTGCAAAATAATGTTAATTTAAGCCGTTTAAACAAAATGTTTGTAATTTCGTTCAATTGAAAATTAATAAATAAACGTCTGAACTTTTCTTTCGCATCCTTATTTTGATATTTCAAGGGCCTAGTAGAAATTTGCCCCCCCCCCCAAGTGGTAAAATTTCAAGGTCATATACTGTGCTAAAAAGTACGGAAACCGCACGCACACACACATTTTTAAAGGGATCTACTAAGTTCGTTTTAAATAGAATAAATTTTCCTACGCTTAAAATAATAACTTTAGACATGATAAGTAAGAGAATATCCCCTTCTAAAATGGTTAAGTTAAAGGAACAAATACTTCACGGAAGTCATTTATTTCATAAACTAACCACTATGATTTAAGATAAAATACAATATTATATGTGCATAGATAACAAACTCTACCCAAAGCATACAAATTTAAAGATACAGTCGAAATCTAAAAATTTATTTCCTTCGTGTCTTTGAAGTAAACTCTCCTCCCTAATTAAAATAATCAAAGTTCTGCTTTTAGAATCCTTTTGAGACTTATTAAAGGTGACGATCCACACTCCCACGCTCTACTTACCACGAGAGAATAAACAATGAGCACTGCAAGTGTGAAAGTTGCAAATCAAGATTACTCCACGCGTGCCAAAAGCTCTGTTAATGATGCAAAGTGTCAAAGCGTGCTTTTCCAGCTCTATGTCACTCTAGATGACCATGTGGTCTTCATTAACAAGATCCGCTAACGGAAGCAGAACGTCGCATACTCAATTTCGAGAATAAAATGTGTGCATGTTCCTTTTAATATTTCAGATAAAATAATTATCTCCCGTGGTTTTCCTTCTGCGAGTCGAGATGGGGTGGGATTTACCGTTGCATCCTTATCAATGTTTTATGGGAGAAATTTAAAACTTTAAATTTTTCTCTGTAAATCTTTCGTAATGCGATTATCTTGAGTTTGGATGAGAAACACAAAGACTTTTGTTCGTTCAGGCATTGGGGGATTAGATTAAATCTCGAAGGAAGAGATTATAGTTTTAATCTTTTTAGTAGGGATTATAAGATCTGATCCAATAATAATGACTAGATGTTGTTATATATATTACTTTTGTATTTTGATTTCAACAATTTTTCTGCAACGTGATTATATTTTGGATTAATAAAAGATATTAATTTGTGTTGATTTGGTTAAATTTCAAATTTTGTAAATTCAGATGTGAAATCTGAATACACAAAATGTTATCGTGTTGCAACCTAATTCTAAATGGGTGCGGAGCAAGTATATTAGAGTTTCATGTATTTTAATCTCTTTGTGTGACAAATTTTAAATTCGGAAATCCTCTACCCTCATGCAAGCCTAGAACATTGACAACTCGAACTAATAATGCTAATTCGTGAAGGATTTTAATATTGTTTTGGAGAGTGGCAGAATTAAATTTTAAAACATTAAACTAAACAAGAAAGGTTACTAATTCATGCATTCTTAATTTCGGTAAAACCCAAAAAGGTTATGTTAAGGATGAAAGTGCATCATGACTCAAATTTCAATCTGGAATTAGCTGAAAAGTTTGTTTAAAATAGTGAAAAATGCTTTTATTTGAAATTAATCAAGTATAGATGTATTAAAAGTAATTTTTTGCAATAGTTTTGTGTTTGTGAGAGAGGCGTATAATTTCCTCAAATAAAGCATTTACCATATTACCATAATTCGAAAATACAACGTTTGCTATTTAGTTGAATTAGGAACAGAATTGCTTCCTTGAGTAATAATTAAAATTTCACTTTTTGAAAACAGAGTTACACTCTATCTGGTTCTGGAGCAATGTATTAAATAACACAACAAACTTAAGAGTAAAATGATTCTTCAGTGAAAGGGATGCAAAATTTTCCTCACTCCATATTGAATTGAAAGTTTATGGGTATAAGGCAATCAGAGTGAAACTGAAATTAAAATTCTACTTTATCATGACGGTAAGCAATCAGATGAACACTTCATGGAAATAAAAAATTTCACGTACACGCAAATGTGTAACCAAATATTGCATTAATTAGTTTTTGTATGCAAATATAGATTATGAAAGTATAATTCTGTTTGTCACATATCTTATAGAAACTTTTATCTATTTCCTAATTGCAGTTTAAAATTCTACTTTTAATAGTATTTTACGCAAAAAGAAAGATACCACTGACACTCTTTCATGGTCTATTAACCATTAGAGAACAAACAATGGATGTTGTGTGTATGGCAGGTGTAAGTGAAGATTTAATCTTCAAGTTCAAACTATTCTCTTAATGACGCTAAGTGTCCAAAAAGCGTACTTTTGTAGTTACTTGATACATACACAGACTGTGTACAGAATTTTCCAGTATTTGAAAACCCCTTTGTAAATTCCAAAGAAATCACAAGACTTGCACCAGCTTTGCCCTAAACTATATGCAGTATTTCTTTATTCATTTGAAGAACCACCTGAGAAAAAATACTAATGCAACTCTTGTGTGGTCGCGCTAAAAACAACAATACACTCTTTATTTGCTCGCACTACAAAAGTTCATTTACAAAAATGACATGAAACGTTGTGATAATTATACTTATGTACATTATCATAACTAGAAAAATAATGAGCATGATTTGTCCGGTTAAAGAATCCATACAACTTAAATTTGTCTTATGAGACATTTGTTTATTCAAGTAGTTTCATTAATTTGCATAAAATACATTAGTTAATAAATGAATAAATTTAGTTTTAAAAAAAACTAAAAAAACACCCTTTTTTATAGTGTATTGAACTAAGCTGTAACGTAATCTTTTTGTCACCAAATCTGTAAATGGGATCTGAAATTAGTCGCCAGATGGGGGATTGGATTTGAAAATGGGAAATCATTAATCCTGAGGAAGATATTGGAACAAAATTAATAAACTATTGCATTATCATAGGTTCTGGACAAGTGAGCAAAATTTCGAATTAATCTGCCCTTTTAAAGTGGGTAAAAATTGAATTCAAAGATTCCGTTACATACAAATGAAGCTTATAAAAGGGTCTTAATAAAGATCACAAACTCAGATAATTATGCCTTTATTTCGTTGTTTTCTATACATATAATTTGTTTAAATATATATACTTTACTCATTGGAAAATATTGGATAGATGGCTTTATAAATTGAAAATTAACTGGCGATAAATAAAGGCCACCTGAGTACTGCATAACTTTTTACTACTTGTATAACAAAAGGCTGTGTATCATTCGCAATGATCCCGCGAGTTCTCATCAACAAAATCAGCCAACGGAAGTGGAACGTCATGTATTCGATTTCATGAGCAAAATTTTATTTTCAGTCTTTTAAATAAAATAATTATCTTTTCCGTTCACTGCCTTCTACTCAGATATCAGCATACTTTTCGCAATTATTTAATTAGGAGTTTAAGAACTCCAAAAAAAAACGCCCTTGATAATTTGAATTCGAATTTGCGATGCGAAGCACTTGAGGCTCTTTAATGTGCAGTTTGATTGAATTGAAATTCAAAAGTATAGATTATGTTAAAAAAATTAACACGGATTAAAATTTCGTAGATTTATTTCTAGTTGTATTATTCGATTTCATTTCTTCAATTCTGTTTGTTACATGATTCCTTTTAAAGAACAACATAAAATCAAGAAAGAAAAGAGTATGCTTATTGGATTAGTTTCTGGTGAAAATGAAACAATCCTTTTCCCAACTAGAGCGTAATAGTTTTAAATTTTTATTGAATAAACGGTTGGAATGTAATTATAAATTTCCAGTCGGGTAGATAAAATCCCTCAAACTCGATAATTGAATTAAGAAAGATTACGGGCAATGAGTTAAGATTTTAATTTTAGTATACGATTATCTTTTAGAACTAAAACAACTGATATGTATTTATTCAATTTTGATCTGTTACTTATTATTACATTGATGCTATGAAAGTGTGTTATAATTTTGGATGTGATCATTTGACCATGGTTCAAAACCCTTCTCATTACAACTTGTCTGTTTTATGTCAACAGAAACTACAAGTGTTTTATTAAAAGCAGATGTCATTACTTTAACCAAGATGTCATACTTTAAAACGCGTTTTACTCGAAAGGTGTTTTTTGAAAATACTCAAACGGGGTCAGCGATTGCTAAAAAAGTTTTGATGAAATTTATTCTGTAAGTTCTGTACAATAGTAGAATTGTTTAAACCTTCAGATTTATCAATCACAGTTTTATTACAAAATTTACAGTCTCTTATGTTAATATAATCACTGTTTTTTTAAGCAATTTCGTACAATAACTAAGATAAAGTACTCTAGTTTTTGTAAAAATTAAAATACCTCTTATCCTGAAGGTCATTTAAAAGATGAATAACATAAATAACACACATAAAAATTGAAAAAATTAAAAATATGTTCACTAACTTTTGGTACAAAATGGGTCCGTTTAGGTTATTTTTTTGTAAATTTTTAAGAATTTTTCCCTTTTAGAAATAGTATAATTTCTTTTTCTCTTCCTAATTTCAGCATATTTTTCTTAAAATGTACTAAATAAATCTAAAAACCACAAAAAAATTCCCTTTATCTCAGTTTTCTTTAAAAAAGTTGTCGCAAGTAGTCATATACTTTACTCTCTAGAACAAGATACAATCTGCAAGGAAAAAAAAATCTTGATGAGGGTATCTTAAGTTATTTTTAATGTAGTACCTTATTTTTCATACACTTGAATAAAGATCTTTTAAAAAAACGAGTTATAATTTAATTATAATACAGTATTTGAGATTTAGGGCAATCGGACTTAAACATTTTATGTTCGCAATGACGAAAACATAATAAAATAAAAACATAGAAAGCAAAGTAGTGAATAGACCCTCATAATTGAAAGTTTATCTTTACTGTGTATTTCCATCCATGTAATCCCCAGAGCAGAAATTGCAGCGTTTCTTAGGCAGATATTAACTTGATTCACTTGGCAAACTTGCAATACTGTTGATGCTACATTGACTTTATCTTAACTTCCAAGTAATATCCATTTTTGGAAGATTGCCTCGCTATCGGATTGTTGCCAAAAACCCATCAAAAGAACCATCACATTCTTGCCAAATGCTTGATGAGATAGTAATACTGGGATTTTT
>BMAO01018997.1:0-20223 GCA_019973975.1 Trichonephila clavata
TTCATCACTTTTCTGTAGTCACATGCTATGTATAACTGAATATGTATGTATCATATAAGTATTTTTTGCATTTCCATTCTAATTGCTAAGTAGGGCATTTCTTTATTTGTATTTTAAAGTGTTTACCATTTAATTTTGCAATAGAGATAGACGCCTAAGTTTTTTTTCCGAATATCCAACATTTTTCATGTATCTTTGACATTCATTATTCATTTTCAAAAAAAGAAAACAAAATTTTACTCAAATTTTTGTAAAAATCTCCTCCTTTATGTGTCTTTGAATTATTAAACACATTTGCCATGTTATATTTTACAATTTATTAATCTGCATTAATATGTAAGTAGGTTTCAGATATAAAATTTTTATACTTTATTTACATTTGCTATCAAAAATATAAAGTTTACTCTATTAGCTTAATTCTCAAAACCCTGTGTAAATAACAGCAAAAAAAAAAATGTTGCAGATACTGTGTAAATCACTCAAATTAACTACAGGTTCTCCAAATAAATGTAAATATTTTATGATTATTAGTTCTGTTTTTAGTCTCTCCAAAATCAGCCCTATTAATTTTGTTCTGAGCCAGATTTTTTTTAAAATTTGCTTCAGTGTTTGATCAAAATATTCCAGCAAGCAGAACAGGCTTTTAATTGATAATAAAATTAGGAATTTAAAAAATTTAAATATTCAAAATTTAAATATGCCTGTTGTATTGCAAACTAGAGTGCAAATCATAAAGTTGCATTATAAATAAATCTTTAAATTTTGTTGGCAGATGTATGACTTAGACGTTATTGTAAGGGGAAAGTAATTTAATTATATTTTAGAAATGCACATAAGTCATATTTTGAAATGGATTTTAGTGAAATTTTTATTCTTTTTATTTTTTTCTAAAAGAGCAATTAGTTCATTTGAATTCTGGTTAAATCTTTTGGAACTTTCAATTTTTTGTGCAAAAAATAGAAAATACATATAAACATGTCAGAATTGTATTTGTTAAACTTTTGATTTTTATTTATGGCCTAACATTTCTTTACTATAAACTGACTAGTATAAGGAATTGCACAATTTGAACACTGATCACCCAATGAAGTGGAGTTTTGGTTCAAACCAAATATTTATGGGGTATGCATTCATGCTGGAAAAAATAAATATATTTCAGAACAAAAGCATGCTTTAAAGGCTTGCATATTTCCTCAATGCCATAAGATTCATTTGTGCTGTCATGTATTAGATTCACTACAATTTCAAATCAACCATAACACTACTTGAGATTGTAATTACTACTTGAAGGTGGATGAACTAATTCTTTGTTGTTTTGCCATGATAGGGAAAAGATAAAAATCTATGTACAAAAGGAAAAGGCAATTTTTTAAAAATAAATAGATTTATAAAAGTAAATATATCCTCTTAAAATTTGAAAGTTTTAGACATAATATATATAAAATTTCAATGTGGTAATCTATCCACTTATACAGTCTTAGTTTATCTTTTTCCTCCATTATTATTTATGGATTTCCAAAGCATATCAGCAAAAATATTCATTTCAACACTTTATCTTTCATACACTTATAGAGGACCAAGTTCTTCCATTATTTTCATTTGTTTTGTTAGAAGTCCCAAACTTTCATTAATTTAGAGGTGTTTGGTAAACAAAATAAGTCATTGAAATATTTTTTTTCCTTTCAAATGAGATTGGGAATTGGGAATTACTGTTGTAGTCCTATTACATTCTCCAAGAGCTGGTATCACTTTTTAGTGTGGCATCATGCCGGTAGATATCAACTGCCACAATGTAATTTTGATGCCCAATGTCCTCCCTTGAGAGAGACATCTCAGCTCTGATGGTGCGAATTTGTACTTAGAATTTAATTTTGTTGTGAGCCTCCACAAGCCATAACCTCACTCTTTGGTTCTTTAACATACTTCATAATCATATAACATGGATGCTGTTCATTTTTTGCATCATGAAAATCACCGATTTGGTTTGGGGTCTAACCTGCAAACTTGGGCATACTGGACCAACACCCAACCAACTACGTCACTTAGCCAGCAGTCATTGAAATATTATTCCTATAATTTCAGTTATGTTCATCAACGGTACTTATTAGATGTGTATATCAATTTATCAACATTTCAATTCTGTTTTATGCATCTTTTTAGTGATTATTAATATAGAAGAATATTTATACTAGAGATAGATTTAAAGTAAGATGTGTATATCATACCTATAGTAGAGAAATATAATTTAACTCTTTTTTTTGTATATAGCAACTATTGAAATGAAAATGTTTGTGAAATACCGTCAGTAAAACTTCAATCTTAGCACAAATGTTGGTTTTATGGTAAATGTATTTTTCTTCTGAAAATTTCTAAATAAGCCTAAATCTAACCAAGTATATTCATCTGTTATCCTTACTTTTAAAGACCATATTATATCAAATATCAAAACCTTAAATTCAAGCCTGTTGAAGAGATCTCTAATCTCTTCTAAGACTCACAACTGGCTTGAATTTAAGGTTTTGAATTTTTATATCACATGGTCTTTGTAAATAATTAAGATTTTATATATTTGAGAGTGTGTATCAAAATTTAACTATTTTTATAGGTGTTATAATATTAATATGGTAAAGGACTACCTTAGAAACAACTCAACATGTTCATCTGAAGAAATCAATAACTTTATTAAAGAGCTAATGACTGTAGCTAAAGAATTAGGTGAGTAATTATTTTTTTGTATCACTTATTTCTGGATTCAAATCATTTTTAGTTTATTGATTATATTGCTTTAATGCATACACATTTTATTAAAATTAATAATTATTTAAATCACAGTAATTATTTTTAAAATACAAAGTTTAATTTTTTATATTTCTGTTGATTAAAAATAATGTGATCAATTTCAGAGCATCAGAAATTTTTATTGAATTAAGTTATTTACATGAAATTTTCAATGTAGTTTTCCCTTAGTATAATACACTTCACTCAGATGCTCTAGCCATGCCAAAAGAGCTTTTCCAAACATTTTTGCAGGTATTTTCCAGCTTCCTCTGTAATTGCTTTTTTATGTGTTCTTACTTTGCTTCTATTTAATTCGCATTTTAAGTATTCCAATGAAAAATAATTGTAAGGAACACAATCAGAGGAGGGTAGCTATATCCGAGGAGGAAGAAAATTCATTTTATATCTTTCAGCCATTTTATAGTTGTTTTTGCAGTGTGTATGTATAGTTGGTGCAGAATCTTGGTGGAAAACAAAGTTTCCTTGAGGGTAAAGACATTTCCTTTCTTTGATCATGTGCTTCAAAACTTTCTTCTGATAGTATTTAACATCAGTTATAGCCTTTGGTTCTACAAAAAATGGTTTTGTTAAGCTTTGAGAGGACGCATTTTATTCTATTTACATAATTGTCATAACACCAGATGGCCAACTTTCCTTTTTCAGAACAGCTGCGTCTTTGTGGTGCTTTTTATATGAAATATATTGTATCTTTGTTTTGCCAGTTGCAAATCACAGAACTTAATCCGAAGTTACTCATGTTTTGTATATACTGTTGCGTACAGAATACAGAGGCCAAGAACGCTTTTCCCCCCCTACACTTTTGTAGACATTTGATGACACAGACCTACTCATTTTATTATATATTTTCTTTACCGACAGCAAATTGTAGATTGTGATACCTGTAGTTTGTTTCTTAGTTATTTGAGGCAGAAAATTTTTTCTGCAACTTCTTTTTTTCTTTTTCTCCAAAGACTTCCTTTCTGCCACATTTTTTTCCTGGAGTTTTTTAATGACTGCCAAATTTTATTTCTTTTCAAAGTTTAGATAGTAATTCATTAGAAAAATATCTTTTCTGATATTTAAATGATTTATTTATAGCAGAATTTGAGCAACCATTCTTCAAAAACTGTAAAATTTTGTTTCGAATTTGAAGTCCTAATTTTTCAGCTATAATTTACTCCCACTAATAAAAATAATTAGATTGGTAATTTAAACATTTCATTTTTAAAATATAATTGGCAGTAAAGTGATTAAAATTTACCATGAATAGTTATATTCTTTTAAAATTGGTCACACTAATTATGAATCAATCTGTATAAGCATGAAAGCAACTTTCATAAGTTCAAAACTCAGAGCTTATTCTACTGGAGGTTTTTCTATAAATATGTTTATATTCTAAAACTGAATTAATTTTGAAGAATTTTTTTGCTTTGATGAATTTAAGACTTGTAAAAAATTGTGTACTTTATTATTTTGCTAAGTATTCTCCATCACTTGCAACTACTTTTTTCCATCTTTCTAGCAGCATAAAAATTATGCCTTGAAAGAACAAACCATCTTTTAATGCTGTCCTCCAATCAAATTTTTAATATTTTTGTTAGATTGGAAGCTGCTTAGCTTGCTATAATCCATTGATCTAAACAAGTAGTAATATGGTGGGGGGTTAACATCAAGTAAATATGGGTAAGGGGTAAAATGTCCCATTCCAGCATTTCCAAATATTTTTTATTACATGAGCAATATACAGTTGAGCCTTCTCATATTGAAAAATTACTTTTTTGTGCCTTTACTCAAATTATGGCTGTTTTTACTTTAATGAATGACTTAAATGCATCAGTTATGTATGGTAGCATTCACAAACTATGGTTTCATTTAATTGAAGTAGCTCATAGTGCATAACACCTTGCTGGTTCCACCAAATACAGAGCAAGAGCTTCGAACCATGAATGTACAAACTTGCTATCAATTTTGATGCATAACCAAGCAAACCCCCATGATTTGTTATACTTAAGATTACCACAGGATTTTCCTTTATGAAGATTTTTCTATTAAGGCAGTTGTCCATGGAAAAAAAAATCACCATTCAACATCTTTTGTCTTTAATTTTTGTGGCACCCAATTTCTCTGTTTCTGAATCATAATGAAGTGCCTTTACTCATGGAAACTGTTGTACAAGCAACATACAGTGCTTCAGCTAGTTTATCTTGTATTTGACTCGCATCTCGGTCAGGTGATGCATCTGAGTCCTCATCCTCTAACTTTTTCATTCGATCATGGTGTTCTTTTTGAAATGTATCAAAATCACCACTTCTAAAATGTTGAAACCAATATTCTATATTTTTATTGAAGGAGTTTGTTCACTCTAAATTTTTGTTTGATTGAAACAGGAACAGCAAAAGTTCCCACAAATGGTTTTTGTTGGCTCATAATTCAACATCTTTGGTCTAAAAATAATAAAGTATATTGTTTTCACTTAAGCGAAATGAAAAATAAGCTTTGACTTGAATATAATTACAGAAGTGTCCGATGTAATATACAATATAAGTTACACCATCTATTATACATCTTTCAAAATTAATGCATGGTCCTAGTATATATACATTTTGTGTGACTATATTTAAGAAATTATTATTTATGCATTAAAATTAAGGTGTTTAATTATTTTTTTAGACTTAAATGATTATAATATTATCAAAAGAATGTTCTCATTCATCCTGATTTTTTTTAAAATTCTATCTACATTATACAGTTGAATAAATATACCTACAGACCTGTTTTTCAAACAATTCATATCAGTTCATTTTTGTTTTGAAATTGGCATTTAATGAAAGATAAGAATAACTTGCTTCTTTGTATCATTTTTTAATACAAATTTTTCTTGCCAGACAACAAAAAAGAATTAAAAATGAAGAGCCACTAATGTAATCAATACATTTATAGAGGTGTAGATCTGATAACCAGATTTCATTGATGTTTTGCATTATAAAATAATTTGTGAGAGAAATGCAAAAATGGGTTCTAAAGAGTGTGGTTTATCTTTAAAATATATGGTGCTGAGTGTTAAAAAATGTTACTGGTAAGGGTTAGAATATATTTCAAGCTCATTTAAATGCATATACGTTATAATAATAGGCAAGAATTTCTGAAACATTCATTATTACTTTTTATGATAAAAATCTAAACATGATACGGGCCAAGTATGCATATATATGTTTAAGTTATTGATTTTAGTATGCTTTATCTCTTTTAGCTGGATCAGATGCATCAACTTCAATTGTAGAAAACTCTGCAATTTTTCTGACTGAGGTATTTCGAGATTGTAAAATAATAGGTAACAAAGAAAAGCAGATATTGAAAAGACAATTTGGAGATTATCCTTCATCTACTCTATCCAAAGCCTACAATCTAGTTAAAAAAATCATTGAATCCATAAATTCAGATGTGCAAGAGGATTTCATTTTGAATGGTTTTCCAAGGCAAAATGATGGCCTCATGACAGAAGAATTTGGTACAAAAATAAAATTTGTAGATCAATCACCTCCAGATGATAGTTTTTATCTTATTCCTGTTAAGGAATATGTTGAAGAAAAAACAGAAGATGCTTTCAAAATGTTAAGTTTTAAATTTGTACCACCTCCTCCTCCTACAAAAGAAGTGGTTGCACCTGCAGCTCCAAAATTACCATACATTCCTAAGAGATTCGATCAACAATGGCTAGAAGAAGAACTAGATAAATGCATGGTATCAAATTCTGGACAATTATCATCAACAGAATTAGCTCTTACTGTGATGCAACTTTTAAAATCAAAATCAAATGATGAAGTTCAAAATGAGGTGAATATGCTTTTTACATTATTCCTACTGAATAATATAGGCCTAATATCTGAATTTTTTTTATTTATGTATAATTTTTATACTCTTGTTGCTTGCTGTTCAATTTATTTTCATTAATAAAAACCATTTCTCTGTATTTGATTCTATAAAATATACTTCTAAATCTCACAGGGCAGGAACTGCTGGTGAAACTACTGCAGTAACAGAGATCTAGCTAAAACAGTTATATCAGACAAAGAACTTGTTATTGCTCATATTAAAAAAATTAGTTAATTTTTTTCAATAAGATTTAATTAGGGTTTGCAATCCCTTGTCATATTTTCAATCTAGAGATTTCAGGATTATGTTATCCAAATCCCAGGATTAGGATTGATCTATTTATTAAAAATACTTCCATATTAGCATAGTTGAAATTGCATAATAAAATTAAAAATATAATTAAAGATTAAATAAATATTATTTTAATGAAACAAATAAAAAAAATTAATTGATCATAAAAACAAATAAAAATAGCACATAATGAAATTTAAGAAAAAAAAGAATTTCTTCATTTCTTGTGTTTCTGTAAATAAGTTTATAAAAACACTGTTCCTCTAGCCTTTCATCGTTGAAATGGCTTCTTATTTTTGTTACAAATTGTCCTGCCGAAGAAAATGCACGTTCAGATTCTTTACTAGTAGGTATTATTGTCATTAAATAGGAGTATGTTCTTTTCAGGTAGTCACCATGTCTCGCTCCTAAGTGTTTCAAACCTAATAGACTGCATTGGTGCATATACCTCTTTGATAACTTTGTTTAGTTCTTCTGCTACACTTAATGGTTTTTGTATGTAAATTGATCCAGTTATTGAATCAGAATGCGAATCAATTTCAAATATTACCTCATTTGAAATTGAAGATCTAGTTGCATGAGCTGTTAGTAATGCAATGGAATTTGAAATGTCTCAAGTCTTCCAAGCAGGTTTGCTATTAGTTAATGACATTTAATTGAAGAAGGAACTGTGACAAAATCTATTAATCTATTCTTAAAATGCTGCTTTTATTATAGTGTAAACATCGCAGTGAGCCACATAGATCTGTGCGACATTCTCCCATACGAGAAATTAGAGCTGTGCATATATGTTTTTTTTACTTATAACACACTTATAATTGCACAAAAAGATTCTATGAAGATATTTTATAAAAAAAATATAATTTTCTAAAAAATTAAATCTCGGGATTGGGAGAAAAAAAACCTGGATCCCATGGCTGAAAATCCTACTAGATATCTTCAAAAATTCTAATTCCTTCTGTCCAAATTAGCTGACACTGGACAAGTTAGCTGAGGATGGGGAAAATGTCTGGTTTCTGACTCCACTCGCGATGGGGAGAAAGTTACAGAAGAAAATAAGAAAAAACAAATATCAAATTTCACAGTTTAACATACACACCCGCCTCGAACCCTTCAAAGTTCAACACGTAAGAAAACTGACAGTAAACGTATACAGAAAAGAAAAAGTAAATAAGATACATTAAATGTATTACCAGATTCACAATACTTTGAAAAAAAATTTCAAAATATAATTCAGACAGAAATTTAATTCCAGGATTAGTTATTTTTATCGCTGGATTTGAAAAAACCACTGTGATTTCGGAATCCCGGGGCTGCAAACCCTAAATTAAATTGAAAAGCAGTCATGTATTTTACTATCCACGTATTTTAAAAGTCTGAAGTGTAAAAATTGTTTTTATTATTCTTGTAGCAATGTGGCATTGTCTAATAAATATATGCAATTTTAATTTTAAATGCAATGGCACAAATCTTTCCAAAATAATTTAACTTTCCGTTAAATTGAATTTTTATTTCAGCTGTTTGATCTTCTTGGTTTTGACAATTTGGAACTAATTCAAGACATATTAGAGAATCGAAATGCGCTGTTATCAGTTAAAGTTGTTGATCCTTCTGCAAAAGATGATAAAAATAAAAAACTTCCCGCTTGTATGACGCAAGTTGTTGTCCAGGTTTGTATCATTATTAATTTTTAATGTTTTAGAACATATATACTTAGTCAAATTAATAGAATTTTAAATAAATCTACTTTTTGTGTTCTGAGAATTTTTTTAAAAAGTTCAGACTTTAATATCTAGATGTTCTCGTTCCGAATTGGCATGCTTGTCGAATTGAACATGCAAACATAAATAATTTAACTTTATTAAAGTGAAACATATTCTGTTTTTATATTACTTTGTTATGTGGTTTTTAATGGGAAAAGATCTCTTGTGTGAAATATTTACATGAAACAAAAATGTATAATTGAATTAATAGAGAGTAAGTATTTTTGAAATAATGCTTGCATGTCTGGATAAATTTGCAAGTTTCTCATTATTTAAGTGAATATGAAAATAAAATATTAATATTTTCAGAAGAAAATTATTTCCTTAGAATTATTATGATTTAAAAATTGCCTCAGTTATATAAAAATTCTGTGAAGTGAAGAATATTTTTTCACACTTCTGTTATAATTTTTTTAATTCTGTGCATATTACCAATATAGTAGTTATATTAAAAGGAAATTGTTTTTCTATTGATGTATTCCAATGTATTTTCTTCAAATATTTTTAAAAATTGCCATTCTTAACACTAATATTTTGTAAACAATTACAAATAAATATTCAATACCATTGTTCTCTATAATGTTACTTCTTTAGGATTTAATTTTTATTTATGGAAATCTTGGGGGCTTTAGGGTTACTCGATTTACTCTAACCTAATAAGGATAATCTTTAGGAAGGTTGAGTTTACTATGTTTTAATTTAATGCATTTTTTTATTGTTTGCACAATATAGTGATTTACGTAAGGAAAGGGAAGGTAAAGTTCAGTCACAAATATTATCCTTTTTATTTTACTTTAACTCAGAATTGTAGAATTTCCTGCCATAAGGAGGATGAACAAACTTTTAAAATTAGATTATGTAAACTATATTTTTTATTCTTGCAGTCTGAAACAGAAAAGTTACTTTCTAAACAAATTCGCAAAGATGAAAAGCGAATTCTTCGAGATCAATCCAAAATGTACGAAGAAGAAAAAACTCCTGTTTTTAATCCCCAGAAGATGAAGCAGTTAAGGTTTGTATTTGGAAAATTTTTATAGCTATGATACTACTGTTATATGTTTTAAGTTCATTCAATTGCTATGAAATTTGAATGGGTTTATTCTTGAATTTTGAGAATGTTATCCATGTAGAATTATTTTTGAAAAAAAAAAGGTTAAGTTCAATAAATTATACGTAAAATTTACAAAAAAAAAAAGTACTTAATAAAACTTAACTATAATATAAAGCTATTCTTGAAAATTCTAGTCCTAAATATTAAAAAAAAATTTATTTTTATGACAGTCAAATTATTTATGATTTAGTGAAGTAAAAATACCTCTTAAGAAACTTAAATTGATTTCTTTTGAAATAACTCTATCATTTTTAATTTAGTATGTATGATTCATAGGTATTAAGTTATGATAGTACTAAGTAACATTTTCTTTTATTTGTATTGCAATAGTAAACATAATTCCCCCAGTTATTACAAATTTTTTTATACATTTATAAACTCTGTGCACTACACAATGTATTACACAGGGGCTTACAACACAAAGAAGAAAAGATTATGACACAAACATCCATGCCTTCTCCAGGATTTGAACCCAGTCCCTACGGCACCGCAGTCAGCATCACTAACCACTATACCGGATGGGCGGCAGATATGATTTGCTTATGAAAGTTGCAAAATTTCTTAAAGATTTCTTTGGTTTATCATGCAAGAATCTAGTAGTGTGTTTTTTGGAAAATTAAATATTGGCCTTATAATTATCACAACTTAGTTTCATTTACTGAAGTGCATAAATATGTAAATTTTGAAATTTGTTTAACTTCGTATGTATTTAGATTTGTTTTATTGATTTTATGTATTACTAATTATAAACACTGTGGTGTTTTATTTTTGATAATCAGTTATTTGTATAAAGTTTCAATTCATTCATAGTATTTAGAATTTTAAGTAAGCATTTTCTAGTAGATGAGAAGCCTAGTAGCTGAGTGGTAGTATATCGTGCTTCCACGTCACGTCTGGAGTTCAAATTCTAGGCTGAACAAGGTCGATTCAGCCTTTTATCCCTTCAGTGGGTTGATAAATTACCCAACTTGCTTGGTAACTAAACGCTGGGGGTTTCCTGTCAGATTGACCACCTGACTGGAACATATGCTCATGCACCTCGGTGGCTGATATCATGAAAACTGAGATGGGCACAGTAGGCCTTGGCACTCATGGACTCATGTTGCACCACTGCGTTTAGTTTACAGCAAATGATTCTACGTTCCTCTGACAAGCGAAATCAGGCGTATGGAGGTTACATTCTTTAACAGGACAGGGGTTAACAATTGTTTTGTTCGGAGAGCAGTTCCTAAATTGGGTTATTAGTCTGTGTGTGTGCAACTAGGGGTTAGTTATTTATTCTGTGGACTTTATATGATCAGTAACTGCAAGCATATTTAATTTTAAAATCAACCAACACTTTACTTTTTAAACAATTTTTTGAAAATCAGGAGGGAGATTACTTGCTCAGATTCTCTTCACTGCCTGTAAATTAATGTCTGTCAAAGATCATCTATTGTTCATCTTCAAGCAAGAAAACTTTACTTCCTTATATGTGCAGACTCACATATAGAGAATATATTTCCTATAAATTCTTTCATGCATGGGATTTTTTTTTTTTTTTTTTTTTTTTTTTGCAAAAACATTAATGTCAGTGTTACTTATTTCTTTAACATTGAAGTTTGATTGGATGCCAGTTAAGTTAGAGCTGTAGCTCCTCAGGTGTTATGTTAAATATCAACAGTGATAGGATAAGAAGGCAAATTGAATTTAGGTTCAATTTTTTTAAAGTTCTAAAATCTTTTGTTGAGACCTTGTCCTCTTATTTCCTTAGAAGATCCCTAATCATAAAAGAAACGCTTTCAAGCACTTCCTGTTTTCCTAATAAAGGGAAATGGCAAAAATTACTTGCATTTGCTTGCCTTACAAGTAGACCTAGTTTTGCTTTGAATGGTTTTATACATGCTTTCATATTTAATGTGTGTAACCTCTTTCCATGCAATGTCACATTCAGTTCATTAAACTTCTCAATTATATCGACTGCAAATATCTCGTATCTCTACCCCGTTCATCCTATTTTTCTAATAAAATCTCCCATGTCTAAAAATAAGAGGATTTCATTCTGCAACATGCAGACTCTTTTATAATTTTGTCCAGACTCAACCACATCAAACTAATGTGGTAAATTATGTTTTTTCAAGAAAAGATTTTAACTGTTGGTGATGGAGTGCCCTTGCTCTGATTATGCTCACCACACTAACAATAGGATTGATCACTTCTTTAAGGTCAAAGACAAAGTTTTATAAAGATTCTCCTGATGCAAAATGCAATAAAAAACAAGAATGTTTTGTGCCTTTTTTTAAGCTTAACCATACCCACATTGTTTCTAATGAAAGCTTTGATTCTATCTTTTGTAATGTTTGCTATTTTATTCCTGAACAAATTACTTTTCTTCACACAGTCACCATCACACACTCAAATAAGTCATGATCATTGATTCTATCAATCTTTTATTGATTCTATACCAAGAACTATGATGACGAAAATTTCATTAGTTCAATGGATAAAGATGAGTAATTATGCAGTGTCTTCATTGTATATGCTTTAATCTGGTGCCAAAAAAAACCAAATGAAATGTTAGTTCAGCATTTAGCTGTTCTGTTAGTTCATTGCTAACTAAGTCAATGTACTGCACTACAGTTCCTTTTTATAATAAAATGATATTTAATTTATTTCTCACATCAGGGCACAATACCCTTTTACACTTCTACCATACATTGCTTATTAAACTCGCTGCCCATTAAATACTTATTGTATTTAGCAAGGTTATAGGCTGTCAAGAAATTTGCTTCTGTACCAGTATTTTGAAGCATTGATTGCTTTGTAATGTTTGTTTGCTTCATCAGCCTTTTTGCTTGCTCCATCTGTGACTTTTATTTTGTGTTTTTCCTTTGTAAGTGCAGCCAAATTGGCAATGTTTTTTTTTTATCATGTTGTTTCTCATTGGTTCCTTGAATACAACTATTGTTTCATGACACATTAAATACATTGCTTTGTTTCCTGTATTACCAAAAAAATATTTATTTACCTTTTCTTCATTATACACACAATATTCATCACTGATTTTACACTTTTTCAGAGTGTTCATGGTTTTACTAAAGTAAAAAATTTATGTATTTATTGTTGCTTAAACAAAATTGAAATAACCAGATAAACTGAAAAAGCATTGTACATGCATATTGATGTGGCTGTCCTAGTGGAAAATAGTAGAGTAATCTTTAGTCGTACAAGGAATCAAAATATTAGTTCTGGGGGATTTTTCTTAATATCTGGAAACTCCTCATTTCTGATGTTGGATCATTGAGTAAAGTATGCATTTTGAATTGATATTATTACATTGATCAGGGTTCGAGAATTTTATGCAAATCAGTCGCAAACAACAAGACAGTTTTTTAAGAGTGGTGAGAATTTATTGTTGAAAATCAATCCTTAAAATACAGGATTGAACTGCCAAATTCATAGAATAAATATCAGAAGGATTTCACACCTTCAATATCACTCAGACACAATTATCAGTATCTAACATACACATACGTAAAAGATTATCCACAAGCACCGCTCGTAATATTGAATAGCCGAGTTAATCGCTAGTCTTTCATGGTCAAGACAAGTTAACTAATTGCTAGTCAATACCAGACTGACTTGTTTCGGTGTGATGGCTCTATTTATAAACCCAGCGGAAACTTCGAAAGAAATCCGCTTGCATCATAGATCGTGAAATTTGTGGATTTCTCCACTAATTTCTAGAAGAATCCAGAGAGTCCCAAACTTGCCAATATAGTTGCCAAAAATAATGCAAACTTTTCTCTATCACCAAGATTTCACCTTCCTATTGAATCGCTATTATAATGTAAAGGACTGCATTGCATGTGATAAAATATAAATTAAATATAACAGGGCAACATAAAATCATTACTCATCCAAATGCAGATTATTTACACTATTTTACAAAATTCGTAACAATATATTTAAAAACAGAATGTGATTGAAGGAGAATGATTTCTATTAAAGAATTTTTAATGCATGGAATGCTGTAGACAAATGAATCTAGAAAATTATTTAACAAGTTTTTATCCATACTTTATTTATATATATAAAGATAATGATTTAAAGGATTAAATAAAAATAATTTGTTAGAATTCAACATATTGCAATTGTCTGGTGACTAACAGATTGTGTCTTCCTCATTGAGCTCCATGGTAGGCAAAGGTACAACAGGATGAATTTCTTATACATTTATCTTTTTTTTTGGGGGGGGGGTGAAGAACTTTATAAAGTTGCTGCTCTCTTTTGTCTTTTCACACTTTCCTTATCAAACAATAAATTTCTATTTGCTAATCCACGGTTTTCAAAAAATATGTAATGATCCAGAATCCAATTTAAAAAAATTATTATTTCATCACTTGAAATAAATTTCTTCACAATACAAATGCTTTTAATTTTCAAATACTTTTCTGGATTTTTTCTTTACTATTAGCTCTCATAGATTACTAAATTTTTGTCATAGCATCATTTCTAAATCTGATCTATTGTGTGTTTCTGGGGAAAATTCTGATACTTTCTTATTAGGTTAAAAAAATTCACAGTAAGACAGTAAGAAAAAAAATGCTTCATTCAGGTTCTAATTACATTTGGTTCCCAATCAGACATACTTTTATACTATTCACACAATTGTCATGTAAATCTTTTAATACATCCTTATCTGAATCATCAAAACCTCTTGTTCTCTTATATTCTTATATCTGATATAAAAGAAAAATCCACCCCTCAGAATTACATTTGTCCATTATCAGAATCTTAAGAGCTGTACCCAAAGGGGGAAAAAACAGATTTTTAAAAATAGCTTTAATCTTACACCAAGAAGTTGTCTTATAACATTGAAATGAAAGTGATACCTAAATAACCACACAAAAAAAGTTTCTTTGTCAAACATTTTTCATGACAAAGATATGATTGCATATGTTATGGATTAATCATAAAAAAAATCACTGAAGACCATAAATATAAAAAAAATCTTGCATCTTGACTATGTTTGGTGTTGTTTATGAGATTATACTGTGCTGTTTCTCTGTAAATCATTATTTTAACTCTTAAACATTGCAACATTTTATTTTTTATGTAAATTTATTGAGTGGCTAATATAATTTTAATGTAATATGTATTTGTATAAACTACTCGATACTAAAACTTGCATATTTATGTCTAAATTTTTTCTATTTTATAAAGTTACAGTTTTAAAATTTAACTTGACAAAACCAGTCTTTTTTCACTGAATGTTTGGCTCAGTATATCCCATAAAGGTTCAGTGCTAGGAATTCTCATCGAACCAACCTATTACCCTAGATTTTATGTTATGTCCTTTATCCCTGTAAAAAGTGAAGGGATGTATGTAATCTCTGAATGACATTTTCAATTTTATTTTCCAATGTCACTACTATTTTTTTTTACTTTTGATTTTTTTTATTTTTGAAATTTGAATGTAGTAATTTTACAAATAATTTTTAATGATTTTTTCAGTTTTGATTTTAGCACTATGAAACTCTTTTGATAATAACGATACAGAATTAGAGCCTTAAATAGTGATATTTTATATAAATAGCAAATAAATTTAGTGGTTACCCTCAAAAGTGTAATATTTTTATTTCAAAATTTTTTCAATTTTAATAATTAAACTTAACATGGAATTTCTAAACAAAAAAATATGAAAACTGCTTGAATCTTTTTGAAAAGCTTATTGATTAAATTGTGTCTGTTTATTTATGGGTTTTTTTATTTGTGTTGTTTCAGAATATGTTAAGAGAATTATAATTTATTTTAGGGAAGAAGCCTTGATCCAAGCTCAAAATAGACCAATTTTTTATCATCCTTCTCCTGAACCGATCCAGACTATGTCGCATTTTTATCCAAATGTATATGACTTAAATGCTGAGACAAGAATGTCAGCATCTTTCATAAGTGGAAGAAAGGTAATGTGTAATACTTAAATAGCCCTTATAGTGCTGTAGTATGATAATAATAATAAAACAATCACACACATTTATCAGTATTAAAAAATGCTTTGTTTCATTTGAATTTTGTAATCCGTTTTTGAATTTTATGTTATTGGGATACTTTAAAAACTATGAAATGTGAGAAAAAGGAAAGCATGTTTAAGAGAAGTCGACATGAAATATATTTATCATTAATGTATTTTATAATTTTATTTCTAAAATGTCTTGCATGAAAATAATTTATTAATTTAGATGTACTACATTGTACAATTACTCAAGTGTTATGCTAAAATTGTAACATTTTATACATTTATATTTTTTAACATGTATAAAGTGATATTTTTCTGCATTTGTCACAATCATAGGCCTTGTAATTTTCTCTTGTCTTTATTTTCATATTTACTTCCTTAAAATGACACATTTGTTTTAAATTTAATAATTGTTCTAAATTATACAAATTGCATTGTTTTATGTCTTAATTTATTAAATTTAACTTTTTTCTTTGATTAAAAAAAAACGATATTACATTATTTACTGACGGAAAGCATGACAATTTAATACTACACTGATATATTTTTTTTCCCACTGTAAAGTTTATGGTGGCTGTGGTAGCCAAGTGTTCATAGTCGCCAACTTGACTGGTGTTGCTTTTGTCAAGTTTGTGGTTCCTGCTCTGTTACCACTGAGTTCTCACTCTTTATGTAAAATTGTTTGAAACTCGAAAGTTCTCACAGTGGCGTAATGAGTTATTGGCTATATGGTGAATTGGTTATTGGCCACCAGTGAAAATAGGATTTATAATAACATTGGTTACTGCTAATATTTTGTTGGACTACTTCTAACCTTGATGAAAGCCTGCACAATTGGAAATTTACAAAATCAATTTTTGGATTTGTTCAAAGAGCATTTCATTGTACCAAACTTGAATAAGTGGTTCCTTTAACTGCATTAGGGATCCAGGTTTTCTGTTCAACACTTTTACAACCCATCAGGTTCCATTAGTCAGGTTATTAAATATAAACTATTACTAAGCCATTGTAGGGTAGTGATGTTACAGTCTTGCAGCAGCATCTTAATGTAAATTCCTTATTTTAATGTAAATTTTTTAGCTTATCCTATTTTAGTTTTTAATAAAGTCTATTCACACATTTAATGCAGCAAAGGGCTAAGGTAAGGCTGAACCCATGTAACCCCCATTTACTCATGATTGGAGTTTGAGCTTCCCTGCGGGAAGCAGGTACTCCGACAAGCATTCAACTTATATTATCTTGCAGCCCTATTTTTTTTACCTATGGATATGTAAAATGGACATGGAAGATAAGAGCAATAAAGAGTTATTCATGCATTTTGATATTTACCACTTTGACTTTATGGTATGTAGGTATATTATTCTAGAAAAAGCACTCAAAGATCCATAGTGATCTTCAGTAGTAGGCAAAAGTTTCCTCCCTGGCATGTCTTTGTATATCTGCGCATTCACAGGACAAGTCTGAGTCTACTCACTCCTTGGTATAAAAAATCCCCCCCTCCCCCTTCCCCAAAAAGGTCTATTTTGCATATTGCTTCGCCTACCTTATGCAATTCGTTATCAGTTTTGAACATGTACAAGGCTTCCTTTTCTTCAAAACCAAACATCTGCAAAACAATACTACTGCTTACATTCACTTAATACTTTTTATTCCCCTGCAGCTTTGAAGATCCATTCATGCCATTTTATCTATTTCTAAGTGATAGAGGAAGGCTTTAGTGTCCATGTGTTGGAAAATAAGTAAAAAGCCTTTGACTGACACTGTTAGCACAATGCTGGGGCCACAGTAGCCTAGTTGTTTTGGGTATGGGCTCATGGCCAGTGTGTCATTAGTTTGTGCCCTAATGCCACAAAAGAAGCCAGCATCCAAGATATACAAATGACAGATTTCTCTCTCTGCTACATGACAACTAGTCCACTGTAAAGGCAATCACTGGCAATTTGCCAGGTGCTCATGCATAAATTTCTTTTATTAGCTGATGTAACTTTCCATGTGATTTTGTTATCTTCCAGTTTACGAGTTTGTACTTAGAAAATAAGGGTTGTGCATTTTTTTTTTTGTAAGTTCAATTGATTACTTTTTTTAATAAATGTTTAAAGTAATCAAAATCTTTATTTGATATTTTGTTGTATTCAATCATTTAAATATACTAAGGTTTTATGGGTTTATGGGATTAATGTAAACCTATTGTTAAAAAACAGGTGATCTAAAGCATTTGTTAAGGAACAGTTCATCTAAATGAACTGAAAATTTTTTTGTCTTAACCTATTTAGAAGGTTTCAAGTGTACTAAATTAAAGTATCAGAAATTATTATTATGCAAGACTTATTGTCGATAATGCTGCATAAAAGCAGAATCAAATTTAAACTAATTTAAATAAAAGTATTACAGTTAGCACAAGAATGATTTATTCATCAATTAGTATTGTTTTTTTTTTAAATGAACATTGAGTAAATGATATTCCCATTCATGATTCAAGCACAATCTGTAGGTCATTTCAGATTTTAATAAATATCTCCTTGTGAAGTTGTTAATCATATTATATCATCTTCATTTTAATTTTTTTTAGCTGTGTTTGCCTCCAAACCATAATAGGAATAATAATTCAGTTTATGAGGAAATTTTCATACCAGCTACTAAGAATGACTTGGATATATTAAAAGGAGACAGGGTGCTTATTTCTTCATTAGATGAGGTATTTAAAAAGTTATTTGTTACCTTTGAAAGATTTGATATTTTTTAAGTTTTCTTTTTAACTTGTTTCCTTTATTATAGTACATGTGAAACTGGTAGGATATGTCTTTGTAATTCATATCTCGCTTTTAAAATATTGGAATAAAGATGTCTATATAGTAAATGAAGAGAAAAGGAGAGAACTTTGTGTCAAGTTTTTTTTTTTTTTTTATTAAATGGTTTTCTAAAAGTTTATTCATAGTTTCAAAATATTAAAAATTATGTTGAGAGAAAAAGGAATTTTAAAATGTGTAAATATTTTGTATAGTCATAATTATTGCTTTGTAATTTCTTTTTCCACTATATGCTTCTAGTAGTAATTATTATTGTATATAATTATTGTGTAATTTAACCCCTTTCATCTAAATCATACCTTTATTTATCTATTTAAGGTTGCTTTTTGGTTTGAATTAATGTTATAGTTTCTACTGCATGTAAAATTACTTCATATTCATTTTATTTCTGCTTCAGTTTTTCATGTTTAAGATTTTCTGTTATGTGTTTTGTTTGTTCAGTATTGCTTATGTCAATTTTATTAAAATCAAGACTTAATTTTTCTGTTTTAGGTAACCTTTTAATTTAAATTAATGTTATAATTTCTATTTCACTGTCACACAGTTTTATATTTGTTTATTTTTGTAAGTATCCTTCTTGTTAACCATTGTATTTGCACAGCAATTATGTGATACTGTGACTCAAAAGCCAGCTTTTCAGCTGAACAATAATTTGAGTTTTCTTGTAAACACAATCTTAGATCATGATTACTTATTCATTACACAAATATCAACAGGGTTTTTTTTTTTGTTTTACTACCAATGAAATTACACTTTTCACTTCATGACCAATTTGTTCAACAAAAAAAAATTCTGTTTGAAATAACTTTATTGCTTTTCTTTGTTCATCAGCAAATTCTAAATTCCTTATTGTAAAAAAAAAATAGAAAAACCTAGCTACATTTTAAATTAGTATTAAGTTTAAATCGGTTGCTATTAACTTATTGAAATATTTAACTACCCTCTATCTATGTCAGCAACTGGTATTAATTGGATTTTACTATGTTTTCGACATATTGCTGTACTTAGCCTCATGGTCTTTATAACTGATAAGTACTCATATTTTACTCTCATTTAAAAATAGTTAACATTAATTATAGAGATCTTCACTGAAACTATGGATGTGTGATAAAATCACAACAAAATATTTTTCTTTTACATTTTAACTTTAGTGTTAATGCAATTTTTTGTTGTATGACATCATTGATTAACTTTCCTTCTTCAGGTAGTTTTTTGGGAATTATATATATATATTTTATGCATATAAAATACATTGCTATGACATTTCTTGCCATTGAAAAAAAAATATTGCTTTTCTGTTAGTAATATTGTAAAGATAATGCTTCCTATATATATAGGATAAATTAAATCTTGAAATGTGTTTTGCATGTCACTGTTTTTGGGGCTTAGGTTCCTTATGAGGGATAAGTACTCATCTTTGTTTGTTTGAAAAAATCGAAAAAAAATTTTTTTGACAGGAAGCTATTTGCTGAAACTTTGATGAAATGCACCTTGAAACAGTATTATCATATTTTTTTTTTTTTTTTTGGATTACTTTAAATTCAATGTTGACCAGATTTTTCATCACATAGCATCATGTTTTAACTTTGCTTCTGACAATCT
>BMAO01018998.1:0-85387 GCA_019973975.1 Trichonephila clavata
CTTTAAACTAAAACTTAATCTGTTTGCTGAGCAGCTAGCTAAGAGCATTTCCCGAGGTTAAATTTAAATTTTATACCCTCGGTGAAAGAAGAGAAGCTTAGGAATTATGAAGATGGTTTGAAAAAACTGCATTCTGAGTTCGAACGCTGATTTTAAGAATTCAGTGCCATTCAAACACAATTGGATATTTTCACCGTGCTTTTCAATGTAAATTGTGAAGCAGTGAGGTCAGATTTATAACTGTAATTAATGATTTGCAATCTAACAATCATCTCAAGCAGTTGTTTCTAAACATGCCAAAGTTAGAGTTTTACAAATCATTATCGAAAGTAAGTTTCCCAAATTTAAAATCCCACCCCCAGAAAATCAGCGCTATGTTTGCTTCATCTTATATATGTGAACAAGTGTTTTCAACTATGAACATTAGAAAGAATTATTTCAGAAATAGAGTGACAGATGAGCATTTAGCCTCGTTCCTAGAATCAGCGCATCTCCTTTCGAACCTTAATATAAGGAACTGAAAAATGAAATCACAATTTCATTTATCTCATTAACATACTTAAATTGCAATACTTGTATATTGTTTTTAAAATCTTAGAAAAATTTATCTTGGCCAGCCAAATTTTTTAAATCGGTTTTTAGCCCACGACCAAAAAAGTTTACCCATCCCTGGTTTAATGAGTCCTGAATTTATATTCACAAATGATATCGCACGTCTCTACAGCGTGATCATCATCGACAACTCCCTTGAGCATGAAGATATCCAGCACCTTTACTGGCTTTCTAAGTCTTCTAATATTAGTTTTATTAAGCTTGTTTGGGATATTCTCAAAGGATAACTTGCTGCCCATTAGCTCCGTTTCAGAATTGAAAACAGTTCTCGATCAAGTGTATAGAGCTTTCTTAACACATATTAATATCGTCATTGTAGGTATGAGAAATCGTTGCACAACAGACGCAGCCACCAGAGGTAATCATGAGCAATATTAAACTTGTAGCTTATTTTTTTTGCAACTGTTTATAGAATCCCATTTCTTGTAGCCTTCTTATCTCTATAATAAAAACCAATAATAAATACACTTGTTCTTTCGGTTGATTTATTCTTTAACAACTCTTTTATATCCACGTACCACGTTTTCTTTCCTTTTAATTATACTGAACTTTTCAACATAAATGTAATTTCATCACACGTCTTCTGTTTGAGGAGCGAAGAAAAGAGGGTTTGCAAATAATAGCAAGCAGAATATTTAGAATTTATCTTTTAGGAGTAACATAAATATCCAAAAGTATAAGAAAGTAAAATCGCTTTTTAATTAAAGTCTTAATATATCTCAAGTGGAAAATCCTACCAATTTGAGATCATGGTATTGGCTACGTTCTTCTAAATTCAATAATCACTTCAACTATTTCAGAAAATTACTAAATAATTATCCACTTAAAAAGACAAATTTGTATACAGTTAAAAGCTTTAATAATACTGTCAGTGAGAGAAAATAAAATTCAGCCAATAGAAGCCGACAATTAAAATGACTTGTATCCAGATTGTTTTCCTTATACAGAATTCGTCCTGCCTTTTCCTTGGTCAGCCGTTTCAGATAACGATGCACTGGTATATTTAGCTTTTAAGGTTGGAAGACAAATTTTGCTGCATAACTCGATACTCGTACATGTCTCGCAACATTTTTACCACCTCATCATACATCCAAATCTCATGTACGTTTATTCCTAAAATAAGTACGTTATATTTCACTTCTGTAATTATAGAACTATTTGCTAGAAAATTCTTTCGCGTTATTTTTATTAATTCATATTATAATGTTGAGAAATGATTTAAAAATAATGCACATTTTCAATATTATTTACATCATAAAATTAATTAATGACAAAGTTTCTATTTTCTTCCTACAAATAATATTGTATTCAAAATTAAGAGAATTTTCGTTTTCTGACTATTATCCCTAAAATGGTAAGATTTTAAAGGAAATATAAATACGTACATGGATTTATATTATGCAAAAAATATCATACTACTGATATGGTACACGCGCATCATCCAGTGTACAGCTCATCAGAATAGGAAGGTCTGAAAAATAGGTTATAAGACACAACAAAAAATGAATTAATAAAGAATGCATTCTACTCCTTACAATTATACACATTTAACAATTTAAGTTCCTTCTGAAAATGAAATAATTTATAAATCCCTGTAGTAGTTACTCCCACACCTCCAGCGATCATGTTTCAAGTCCTAGGTGGCTATAGAAGGGGGAAAGTGAGTTGCAATGGGCAACCCCCAAAACACTCAAAATGAGCTGTATAAAATTGACTGGAAAGGTTTGGCTGGGTAATCCATCCAACAAATATACTCCCTTTCCAGAAATTTGTCGATTTAGGAACTCTAACTAGACGATAATTGTTATACTTAAAAAGGAAATCAGGGCCAATCACAGCCCTGAAAAGGAATCCTAAGGTCTCCAAAATTTTATCCATGCATCTGACAGCAGTCACAAAGCTACTTTTAAAGACATGATGATTTGTACATTTATCCGTTGTGATACCTTCTCAGACATCAATGCTCTAGGTCCCTGGCGCACACAAGGGGGGTCCCCGGGTCCGGACTACCCATAGCCCTTGATTTGTTCCCAATGATTATAACCCTATGTAAAAAGTACTCAAAATTTAATTAAGTATTTGTTATTACTAATTATATTTATTAATGAATGCTAATTATTTATACAATAATTAATTTTTTACTATTTTGTTCCCGAAAATCGACAAAATCAAAGGGAAATGTTGGGCGGCGAATTGGAGCATGATACAAGAACGGAGGGTTTTCAAGGGGGGGGGGTGCCACTCCTCAAGGTGCTTGGTTTTCTTCAGTTTAAGTTACAACAAGAATCAGTAGTTAGATTGAATCTGAACTCATCAGTGGCTATAAATGTTTCCACACCGATGCGAATCCAATGCTTTTGTTCTCTGTATAATGTTAAAACAGGTTCTTTTATGTACAGAAAAAAGCGACACGTAAACAGTAAGTCTTTATATCTTTCTAAAACTAGCAAACAAACCTCTTCCAAGCAGCTTTCTGTAAAAAGTGAACAGAGCCACAATTCTCGCAGCCGCATGAAGTTCAAGGGACAAGTGAGAAGCTGTTACACTTTTGTTAAACCTCGCTGACAACGACAAATCTGTATGTTGCAGTAAATCTTTTGTAATCTGCACCTTTAAATTGTCCTACCTCAAATTTCTTTAAGGTGTTCCGCCTCACACTGTTATTCAAATGTTAGTCGCTACTCATTTGAGCTGTTTGCTTTTGAATTTCATCGAATGCTGCAAAATTCTACCAAGAAAGTTAACAAAGTGAGTAATCGAACGAAGCACGAAAATTTTCTTATCTACCAACAAGGATTTTCCTTTAAATAAACGACCCACACGTAAGTATACACTAATGTAGCGGATATTAAAAATTTGTATCCTTGTGTGCATAGGTTTTATCATGCATCCAATAGCTTACGAGAAATTGGACTAAATACAGTGAAAATCGTTTGTCACGAAACGGAAGGAACTGAAATATCTTTTCGTGTTAAAAGAATTTCATGTTAAGGGATATTACAGAACAAAACATATATAGAACAAAACATATATTAGAGTATATTTTATTTACCTAGATACATATATTGGCATGTATTTAATCAAAATCAATGCAACAAAAATATTCTCAAGAACTTATGAAATTTAATTCAAACTTTTTGAACAGCAGCCTTAAGGATCTCCATCTTCATTTCAAGCGAAGTAGCAGTTTGCTTTCCCCCGAGCTCTTTGCGTACTTGTAAAAAATTCTTCTGAAATAGTAATTTAAAAAAAAAACCACGTGAACAAAACTCACTGATTTTTATTCACTCTGCAATGTCCTCGTCAACGAATTTCAAAGCCAAGTCTTGTGAAATGAGATGTTTTTGTGCAGTGTTTGCATGGGAGAAGGGGAAAAGTAGCTTAGATAATAGCGTGCCACACAGAATATTCCGAGAGTATTAGAAAGCCAAGTTAGTCTCTTTCTATTAAAAATGTGAAACCACATCTCTTTCATTTCATTCTCGCCCGCGCGGCTGGAATTTTCCGTATATTGTTCATTCCCAGAGGGAAATTTTTTCGTTGTAAACGATTTTCGTTCTGTGTTAAGAGAAAAAAAATGCATGAAAATATGTAGTAGTTTGTCCAGACCGTCGTATTATTTCGTGTTAACCAATATTTCGTATTAAGCGTTTTCGCGTTAAATCTATTTTTCTGTATGTAAATTTGTAATATACTTCCTTCTTTCTTGTCTACATTTTTGTATTCGTGTTTGTTGCTTTTTTTTGTTTTGTTTTTTATTATTACAGGAATTATTACGAAACCTATTGTTCGAGCGTCATGTTCATGTATCTCTTTTATATGTTTTACTATTAAGTACGTGTGTATGCAGCCGTATGTGTGTTGACATATTTTTTGGCTGTTATTTTTCATGAAAAGAATGTTAAGATTCAAAAAGTACTTAATTTTCTGAATTTTGATATACGAGAAAAAATATGTATAAATGTAATATTTTGTGTATTATACAACCTAAAATGTAAGCCAATTTATCAGTTACTAAATTATTGCCAACTATTAATCCTAGAGTTTTTGTTTCTCTCACAATAGTTAAAAATATATTTAAAAAATAAAAATGACAATATATATTTATAGTAAATATCTTACAATTACCTTTTGGTCTTTTGCTTATCCACTACAACATCGGTACAAAATATTTACGAATTTTCATTACTCGGTGGTATCTTAATTTAGTTTTCATCTTAAGTGTAAGCAATGTCTTAAAAAAGAATGTACTTTTTAATCTACATAAAATATTTTTTTAAAAAATCGCATTTTTTTCCTTTTTTGCTTAACAATTTAAGTAAAGAATCTAACTTATAAGACATCATTCAGTTATGTCATACGAAATACTAATACATTTTTTAAACAAAAATATTGGATAACTTTCTTTTATTAACTATGCTTAAGAATCATCGGAGCCCTCTCTTACGATGTGTGTGTGTGGGGGGGGGGGGGTGAATGGAACGACCAGCTCAATTTCCTGACATGAATCTGTGTATTTCTGAAAGTATAGCTATGTGTGCTAAATACTCATTTTTAGTAGATTTTAAAATACATAGATTGTGTGTGGATATGTCATATATAAATTTTGGGCACATACAAGCAATAACTTCGGAGAAAATGTTTGCAGAACAGTGATTCTCAAACTGTAGGGCACGCCACCCTGGAGAGAGACTTGATAATTCTGCATGGGGAAGGGCAAGCATATTAAAAAGTCGAAAATGAAAGATTTTTTTAAAAATATTATTTAAAAGTAATTTATTTCATATATATATATATATATATTACTTAAAAGTATCATATACAAAATTTAATTCTTATCTTGATAATTTACGGTTGTGACGGATCTATTCGCGTCATTTTTCTACTAATCCTCTTGGGGAAACTTTGGGGCTAGCATTCCCATTAACTCACAGCCTTTCAAGAAGAAACCAAGATATTTAAATTAGTTTGACTGTATAAAGTCTATAGGTTTGTAGATGTAGGATAGAAGGAGCCGGGGAGCTGTTGCGGTGTTACGTAAGTATGAATATTAGAATATTTCATTCACAAATATAGCGCGAGTTAAGGAAGTAATTGCTAAGAGATTAAATTATTAGATTGAGAGGATCTAAGATAGATGAAATTAGAATTAGTTATTGGTTCATTAGTGCTTGTTCTCCTTATCTAGTTCATGTAGTCGGGTTTACTTAGAGTTAGTCATTGAGATTGGATAACTCGCTTTACATATCACTCCTAATGTTTCCTTTTGTAGTTTCACTTGTGATTGTTTAATTATGTTTGAAGAGAAATAAAACTAATTGTTATTATGGAAGTTGCTGGTGATGCTTTGTTTCCCCCCACACCTTTAGCCAGGCAAGAGGGAGAGAGAGGGGTGCCGAATAGGCCGACACCCCCACCCGGTGTATAGTTAAGGTCGTATTGTCGCTTTAGCATCAAAGTACCGTCATTGTTATCGTCATCGTTATTGTTTTTATTTTGGGGAGGGAGGGCGATGAAAAAATTATGATCGAACATTAAGTCTCAAATATTGGAAGCTTGAGAAGCAGTGATATAAAAACCTTCAAAAATCGTGCATTTTGAGGAAAAAATATTTTTCTTAAAAAAAAAAAAAAGACTCGTTTTATTAAAACTTTCTTGCTTCGTATTCTATATTCTCAGTATTTTTTATAAATTTTATCCTCTACTATTTTTTCTTTTAAGTTTTTCCTTTGTGACTTCCTTAGTTATTTGCTAATTGGCTATTACAATGCCCTCATTAATCCTTAGCTACTCCCCACAACATGTTGTATTTTTTTTTTAACATTTATAAACCCCGTGCACCACCGAACGTATAACACGGGGGTAAACAACACAGACAGAAGAAAGGATTACAACACAAACATCCATGCCTTTTCCGGGATTCGAACCCAGTCCCTGCGGCACCGCAGTCAGCTTCTCTGACCACTATACCGGATGGGCGGCAACATGTTGTATTGTGCCCTGATTCTATGTTCAGATTTTAAAAAAATACAAGTTTTGCTATATTGCCTTTATTATGTCATGAATATCTTTAGCGTATATGAATCATACATACAGGGTGTTCCCAAAACTTTTCTCTACGTAGCCAGATTCATCGTTGAAAGTACATTAAAAAATGCCCAAGAAAATGTGTCTGTACGATCAATAATTTACGAGAAAAATACTATTCATGATGATGAAGGAATGATGATGCATGATGGTTCATGATTCGGTTCTGGCGCATTTCTGTGCTCTTATACGTGGCTAACTAGATATGGCATACCCTGGTCACTAGATCGGACGTGGGGCTACCTTTCTATGGCCACCACGATCGCCATATCTCACACCATTGAATTTTTATCCTATGGAACAATCTCAAGTACTTGGGGGTGCCGTAACGTGTGACTTCACAAACTTAGTTGCTCGTCTGCATGCTACTTGTACTTCGATGGACACAGAGCTGATGCGACGTGTGCACTCATTATTTTCACAGGGCGCTCAAGGCTGTCTCGATATGCCCAGCGGACACTTTGAATATCTACCTTTTTAAATATTGGTAAGTACTGCTGTTGATGTGTTCAATACGGTGACGGATCTATACGGTTCCTACCAGTAAACTCCTCGGAGACACTTTTTTTGAGAAATATTTTACTCAACCAACTTTCACCGAAGGTAAGAAAACGTGATTATGCAAATTAAGTTTATTATATAAATTCTGTATTCCGTGAGTTTTGAGTGTTAGTGAGTGGAGGATCATGAGTTATTGCAGTGCGGATCGAAGTTTATAAAAGTGTGTATTGAAGTTTTCCCAGTGAGGATCAATCGGATCGGATTTGATCCCGTCAAGTATAAGCGTTCGAGGCCTCAACAATAGGACTTCGACTTTACAAGAGTACAGGTATCGTAAGCATTATTTAAATAGAAGTTAGAGGTTAACTTGTAGTGCGCTGCGAGTTGAAATCGAGCTTGTATAAGTTATCGCAGAAATCAGTTGAGGGTCCGTAAATATTATCCCCAGGCTATCTTGTCTCACTTTCGCGCTCTTAGTATTGATCAACAATCTTAATTGGACTATTATTGAGCTCGCTTGATATTTTGTGACAATAAAGAAATAAGAGTGAATCATGTCGACTGATTATTCAGTTCTCTCCACACATCTAGCTGAATCCGAGAGTAGACAAGGGAGATTAGAGGGAAGTAGAAATACCCGAACATTACAACTTTGCATCATCTGTGACATCATACTTAGTTTTTCGTATTTTTCTCGTAAACTGTGGATTGTACAGGTACAGTTCTCTGGGCACTTTTTATGTACTCCCAACGAGCAATCTAGCTATGTAAAATTTATGAGCTACTTTTGGGACACCCTGAAAATGTGTCCCTGCGGTTAACTTATAATATGACTCTACTAAACATATTTATTGCAGAACTTCGATCACTTCTTTTCAGAAATAATAAGTATTTCCTCTAAAGTAAGAAAGGGAAAAAAAGATTTTCTAAAATTTATACCATTAATGAAGATTAAGGTGACCTTGAAAAAACTTTGTAATGATAGTTTGTAACTAAAGCATAAATTACAACATGAATCATCTTTTATATGTCATTATAAAGATATGCGTACTCTGTGCCTTTCGTTTACACCATTAATTCGCCAATACAAAAATAAATATTTTCAAATTTCAATATTTATGAAAACATGACAGGAATGCGAGATGCTTTCCAAATATTACTAAAAAGTGTTTCATCGCAAATACCTAAAAATTCTACTATCGATTGATTAATCCCATGTATCAGCATCATCAGTCTTTATTACTTCAATTCCATTGAGCCATTTTGCAATTTAAAAAATTTTTTCTTGTGGAATCAGTTTTTCAACATGTTTATGTTTATTTTTTTTCCAAAGTTTAGTTTGATTGCAATGCTTAAAAAACTTTTTTAATGGATCGGAGTTTCGATTTTAGATAGTAGGAATTTAAAGTTTTGTTTCATTTCTCTCTCAAGATTCGCGTGGATATTTGTGAAAATTACACTACAAAACTATTCGTTCTCTTACGATTTCGCTGAGAAATTTCAAGCTGCCAAAAAAGTAGCTATGAATTAGAACACGCACAAAATTGTGTGGCGTTATTTTTTTAAATTTTGGACACACACAACATATATTTATACTAAACATATATTACATCTAAAACATTGCCTATCACCGAAATATATGCAAATGCATTTTTTTTCCTTTTTTTAATAAATGTGGCATTTTTTTCCTCTCTTTTTCTTTTTATGTTCTTTGCTCATCAATGCTACGTTTAGATAAATGTTTTGGAAATGCACTTAATAGGGTTAATGGGTTTTGTTCGAAAAGTAAAATTTGTTTTGTAATTCAAAAATTACAAATGACCCAAAATTTTGCTTATACCTCTATATCATAATACGCATTTGTCAAATACCGTTGTCTAATACTTATTACATCGCACTTACAACCTTCTATATGAAAAATTCTATACCATTTTCCATATAATTTGTCTATTGTCAAATCCTTTCGATCATTCTATATGAAGAGACAAAACCCAGAATTTTACATTATTTATTCTTATTCTCCCGCATATTTTTATCTTTATCAATAGTTGAAGTTTTGCAAAATGGCAGTTTTTAAACAACCACAGAAAAAAAAATCGGCTGATTCTAATGAACAGTTCATCGTAAAATAATAAAAAACTGGTGATACATCATATAGAAACTGATGATATATCTTTATATTTTTTAAAGTATCTATAAAATTATCTTGAAATTACTCTTCGTGGTATCTGAGAGTGCAGACTTTTAAATTTGATCAATGCTATGAATAATTAGTTTGGTTAAAAAAGATTCAAAGCGGTGCCCTGCAAGAGCAATAGTTCTCAGTAATATTTACTGCCTCTCTCTCCCATCTCTATAGGTGTTATTAAAATTATTTTACATCATTAGAAACCCGTGAATATAACTAATATTTATAAAAATTAAGTTAACAGAAAAAGTCTATAAATGATTCATCTTATAAATTTCAAAGTTTTTCAAATCGATGGTGAGACGAAGAAAATTAATTTGGAGAGAACTGAATGCATTTATATTGAACAAAAATATAACCACTTTATTGCACTTATAACAAAAGTTTCAAGTATTCGAAATGTATCTTCAAATATTTGATTCCATTTGATAGGCCAAACGATGTTTGGAATGTAACATTTAAAAAATTATGTATACCTATGACGGTGGTGTTTTTACGGAAATGCATCATTAACTATCGAATTATGATGAATTTCAGCAATCTGATAATAGCCGCCTTGAACTTATCAAAGGTTTTTGAAGTACACATAGATGAGAATGGAAAAACTAGAATCGCTGGAATAGAAGGCTATTTTGCGCATGCTATATTCACAGAAATGAACATAGAGTATGATATTGTTTTTCCAGAAGACAACGAATTTGGACGTGAAGTAAATGGAAATTGGACCGGCATCGTGGGAATGGTACAGAGAGGAGAAACTGATCTAGCAATTGGTGGTCTAGGGATCAACGAGAACAGATTTCGCGTAGTTGATTTCAGTTTCCCGTACGCAACTGATGGAATCAGTTTTGTATCTTTGAAACCTTCTGAATGGTCAAAAGCATTTGGTTTCCTTGAATTATTTGACTTGCCTACCTGGATGCTACTCCTCTGCATCTTTTTACTTGCAACAGCAATTTTTTTTACCGTGTTAAAAGACACGATTTCTTATTTTGAGGTTTTTCATAATCTCTTTGGAAGCATGTTAAGACAACCTTTGATTCTTCATATTTACCCGCACGAAAATAGGCTCCTCACAGGTACCTGGCTGTTGTTCTCATGTATAATGTCGTCTGTTTTCTCGGGTGCTCTTTTATCCTTTCTCGCGACACCATCGAATGTCGAAACTATAGAAAACTTCAAAGAACTTTCTGAAGCTGTTGAAAGAGGAACTCATCGCGCCTATTCTGGGAAAGGATCTATAGTTGTTCCCTTTTTACTAAATTCTAAAGAATCGCACCTTAGACAGTTAGGCAAGACGATAGAGCAAAACAATTGGTATATTAAGCCTGAAGATGCATTGAATAATCCAATGAAAAGCCTAGAATCAGTCATAGTAGGTTCCAGTGCATATCTGAGGTTCTTATATGGAGCTCATTCTACAGTCCTGATTTCGGAAGGAAACGGTTATTCTATTTCTATGGCTTTTTTAATAAAGAAAGGCTTTTGCTGCTCATCACAACTTAGGAAAGTAATGTCGAGAATGGTAGGCGCTGGAATTTATGATAGATACTTCAAATTAGAGTCTTTTAAGTACTTTCTCATGGAACAGACTAATGAAGAGAAAATAAAGATAGGCAGTCTTTCACTTAAAGATTTATTTAGTGCCTTTTGTATGTTATTAACAGGTTGGGGGATTTCTTTCTTGATATTTATTGGAGAAATTGTTGTAGCAAATTACAGTACGTAAATAATGTACTATAATGTGAAAAAGGTGTTTTTCAAGAACTCAAGAAACAGAGAATTATATCAGTGTAACTTGCTGATAAAAACAAATTACAAGTATAACTATAAAATTGCATTCAACGAGAAGTTTTCAGATTGGTTCTTTTTAGTGTAGGTGACATCTCATCCTGCTGTCTGATGCATAGAGAAAGTGATTCATAGGAGACTAGTCCAAATGTTTGTCTCATTTTATTATTTATTCAAAATGCATCATTGTATAAAATTTATTGTTTGTTCCCAGTAGTGAATATAGTTGCGGTAATTTTTGATGAGCAAAAAAATGTAATTCAGTAAGTGAAAAAAAGTTACTAGCAAACCTAGAAGAAAACGTGAGCGTACACACATGCAGAGATTAGACGCTCCATTTCTTAGAGATTTCTCTAAGAAATGGAGCGTCGATAAACGAGAACCAAAAAATATATCTATGTAAGAGAAAAAACGAACCTTTTTCTGTTACTATATTCAACTTGGTAAATGATGTCAATTGCATTTAATAAATTTCGAGCAATAGTTCTGCATCAAGGCTTGACCATGAGATCGAGTTTGTGTTGCTTCAGTCAAGTCACACTAGCACATGCAATCACTTTTTAATAGTTCGACAGTTAGATGCTAGTTAAAAGACTACAAGTTGAATGGATAGAGACGTACTATCGATTCGATAGTTGTTCAACAAAAAAAAAAGGCATTAGTCATCTTTTGATATTACTATTGATATTCAACTCTATGTCTGCTGCTATATACTGACGCTCGACTAAATATTGTATATTTCCGAATATAAGCTAATTCGTGTGAGCCGAGAGTGCCTTTTTTCTTCAAATATTTATCCAAAATTTAAAACCTATATAATTTTTAAAAAAAATAGAATCTTATAGTTTTTAAATATGTGCGATCCTTCGACCGCAAGTGTGAGAGGATTCGAGTCAAGACCAGCCATTTCTGAATTTAAATAATTTTACTGCCCTTTTCACTTATTAGACTTTATAAACTTAACCAAGAATGCACTCTAATAACTAAACCCGAGGAGCACATACACAATCAAACTTATTAATATAATTATAATAGATTAGCTGACCCGGCCACGAGTTGCTATGGTTTCCTTTTAATACGTGGATTTATAATATTATTCTAAGCCATTCAATGCAGTCAAATTAATCTTCGTTTACAATTTCGGAGAGTTGAAATTAAGTATAAAACAACACAATGGTTTTAATTCTGCAATTTATTTATCTCCTATTTGAGTACAGTATAATGCATGAAATACTTACGAAGTTGTTAAATAACAAAATATGGAGATTTAATTTATAAATGAGGTGAAACGTTGATTTTTATAAATATTTAATAATATTTTTATCATTTTAATCTATAAGAATAAATAAGTTTAATATAACGAATCGCTAATCGGTGCACAATATTTTACATAACCCGTCTTTTGCTAACTCAAATAGATTCCACGGTTTCCCCACACGGAAGCACGCAACATATAGTTGTCCCTGCGAGAAACGTGGATTTTCTAAGTCGAAGCATAAAATGGACATTGTTTGGTCTTGAGATTTATATACGGTCATTGTGAAAACCAAATAAATCGGGAATTAAAGCCCTTTGAATTGTATTGGAGATTCTGACTATATCAGTGGTAACGTGGCAACAGGACGATTTCTCCTTTAAACTTTACAGTCAAAATGTTTGCTTCAAGAAGTTTATCGGTAATTCTTTTGATTATGTTTACCGTTTAAGAAACGTGTACCGCGTTGCTTAAGCTAGGTGGATTTAATTTACGCAGCAGAATAACTAATGAACTACAATCTTCAACTGGAGATTGCGTGTGGCATTCCTGATATATCCAGAGAATTCAAAAACTCAGTGGGAAAATTTATGGCTTTGTTTTCATTAACAATAGTTTCAATTGATTTAAAAGGCATTGGATCACGAGGCAACAACTCTATATCTGTAAGTTTATTTCGTCAATATCAACACTTTTTCTTATTGAGTAACAGGACTACAAAGCCAATCGTTATCTAAATAAATATACAGTATATCTGGGAAGACACTCTCAATCAGTTCCTTTTTTTGTCTGAGAAACAGTACAGAAATTGCCTGGCTATTTGATACAATATGTTTTGGGATGCAGTTCTACTTCACCGTTTCTAATATCCAGAAGTTAGTTAGATAATATTTTCTACGATTGATGAACTTGCAATTGTACTCGCGTGATTATGGTCAATCGAAGTAATTTAAAGTCTCGCCATTAAAACGGTTGTTTTAAAACTGCGTTAATCTTGTGAGCAAAAGTAGCAGGAGGAATGACTGGCAATGTCTGTCGGAGATCCCCAGACGAAGGACAGAACCACCGAATATTTTTTCGTTGTCGCTTAAATCTTGTAAAGTTCTATGAAATTCATTGAGTGAATGTTTATGGGTAATGGTACACTCGTCTGATTATGACTGAACTCCTTTGCAATTGAGTACAAAATTCGCTTTTCTTTTTCAATGGTTCACATTGCGTCTGGTGTCTTATATTGGAGCTTGAATGCGGAAAGAGCAATTTGTCCACCATCTAATAAAGTGACAATGATGCCTGAAAATGCAATTGCCAATTCAATTTCCTATTGCAATTGTATTTTCACAAGGCAGGGCCTGTGTGTGTGTGTGCAAGTTTAGTTAATATAGGAAATGAAAGTCAGGACGCCGTACTTGAACGCAAAGCCATTCGACCGCATTCCGACAATATCCAGCAAAGTTGTGGGAGTTTCAGAAATCCGAATCCAGATTCTCGTTCCCCGTACCGAGATGCACCCGGTGTCCACTTTCGGAGCACCTCTTATTTGCAAGTTCAGTCCCTGAAGGGGGGTATTAAGGTCATTCTGCATTATCCGGCAAAGTTAAGGGAGTTTCTAAAATCCGATTTAAGATCTGTGTACCCCACCCAGAAAAACACCAGGTAATATCTTTTCTTACCCCCAAGAATTTTAAGATAAACCCCTGCCATGGTTCATGTAAAGTGCGGTCGTTTGTCATTGTTTGCCTCAGTTATGAGATTTTCTTGATTTGGATGGGTTTATTCAGATCAGTGGTCCCGAAATACGTCCAGGGCCCCCTTTTTGCGTCCTTGCGTCTGCAAGTTAGGCCGATGCCGCCGGCCGCGAATTTTACGGTCGTCCGGCATTATCCAGCAAAGTTGTCGGGATTCCTCAAATTCGATTTCAGATTCTCATTTCATATCCCAAAACGTACATGGGACTGTCTTTTGATGTCCCAGCGCATGCAATTGAGTCGATAGAGAGAATGAAAATCCGGACGTGGGATTCCAAAGTAATGCTTTTCTACCTAATTCCGGCAAAGTTAAGGGAGTTTTTGAAATCTAATATCAGATTCTCGTTTCCCATCCCTAGACGCAACCGGAGACTACTTTCGGCGCCCCCGAGCCAGTAAGTTCAGTCCCTGGAAGGAGGCATTAGGGTCGTCCAGCATTATCTGGTAAATAACAGGAATTTCTGAAATTAGATTTTCGTTCACCATCCCCCCCCCCAAATACACCATAAACGCCCTTTTTCCGTTATAAGACTTTTAGGGTAAGCTCCTGCCACGGTTCGCGTAATAGACGGTCGTCCAGCCTTATCTGGCATAGTTACGGTAAATTCTAAAATTAGATTTTAGATTCTCGTTTACCATTCCGGAATATACCAGATACGGACTTTTTCTGCTCAAAGATTTTTACGGTAAACTTCTGCCAAGGTTCGCGTAATAGACGGTCGTCCGGATTTATCCGGCAAAGTTACGGTAATTTCTTACATAGGATATCATACTCGGATTTCCCTTTTTGAAATACGCAAGCTCCAAGGCTTTAAGGTAAGCCCCTGTCACGGTATGTCTAAAATACAGTCGACCGGCGTTATCCAGCAAAGTTACAGGTATTATTGGAAACCGATTTGAAATTATAAGAGCCCTTATCTAATCTCATGAGCACTCTTGCTTCAACAATTGCTTAATCCTTCCTTCTTGAACTAACAATACTGAGTACGGCCACCGATCGCTAATACTATGCTCTCCTCTTAAACTGAATTTTCAACCATCATCCAGCCTACTCCACAACTAGCACTTAAATAGAAGACAGAGAGAGAGAGTTCGCATTTACATAAAACTAAGTCATCTCTACGGAAAGCAGTTTTCAACTAAAATCACAGTTAACATGTAAAATAAAAAAAAAATTTGAAGTCAATTCCTATATAGGTCAACAAAGAAAAATTTTATGTTAGTTACTTTTTGTTAAATAATTACAATTAATATGAATATGTATATACATATGACAGAATCAAAATATTAAGTGGCAAAATAGAAAGCGATTTTCCTCGCAATTTTCTGCTTTCCTTTCTATATATGATGTTGGACTATTGTTTTTGTTTGTTATTATTTATTCATAATTAAATTTAATTATTCCAATAAAATAGTATATATGGTGTTGGACCATTATTTTTGTTTGCTATTATTTATTCATTGATTAAATTTAATTATTCCAATAAAATAGTATAGTAAAAATAAATCCCATTCTCATAAATTAGGCCATCCCAGGTGGGATTGAGATTCAAACCCACGATTAGAAGTCCAACGCGATATCCATTGCGCTACAGGGACACAACGAGCGATTTTTTTTTCTATAAATGGTGTTGAACTATTATTTTTGTTTTTCACTATTTATTTAGTTTTTAGTTTTTCCTTTGCGACTTCCTTAGTTATTTGCTATTTGGCTATTACATAGCCCTCGTTAATATTTAGCTACTCCCCCACAACATGTTGTATTGTGTCTTGATTCTATGTTAAGATTTTTAAAAAATACAAGTTTTGCTATATTGCCTTTATTATATCATCTTTGGATTAGAAGTCCAACGTGATATCCATTGCGCTACAGGGACACAACGAGCGATTTTCCTTTCTATAAATGGTGTTGAACTAATATTTTTCGTTTGTTACTATTTATTTATTAAGAGGATGAAAATATTTCCAAACAAATAAAATCGGCGGAATATTTTCCATTCAAGTTGAAGTAAAGTAAAACGCCAGGCACCGATGACGACAGTTTTATTTAGTTTAAGCACATTTCTGTCAATCATTTGTTGTGTGCTGTATGTTACTTTCTGTACAAATTTTATTTATTTGGAAAATGAGTGGGAAGAGAATTTCAAATGGCGGCTAATTTCAAAATACAGGTTCCCGCGTTTGCAGAAAATTTTAGTAACAGTATGACTATATTCGGCATTACTTCCAGAGGGAATAAGAATACATTTTGAATTAAAGGAGATACCAAAATCAAAAAATTCAGCTCGTAATTATCAATCTGTGTTTCATGCATCAGGGGGGAAAACTAGCCACATGATGATCATATATATTTGGATATCCCACTAAGTGAATGTAGATGTTACGAACTATTTGGAAACTCGGGTTTTGACACTAAATTTAAAGGATTTATGTTACTCCCCGCCCCCTTCTTCTTCATATTCTTTTTGAATTAAGGTTTTATTCAAAAATCACCTAAAAAGTTTAACAAATTAAAATCGCTCGTGCATGGCTAATGGAAAATGCTAAGTAAAAACAGAATTTCCTAAACTACTTTTTCCTACGAATAACAGATAAGTATATATAAACTGATCCTCTACTTGAACTTTAAAAAAACTTCCAAAAGTCTCGGCTTGTACATGGAAATATACGGTAATTGTTACGTGTCACATTAGATGCACTTTAGCATTCATTGAAGAATATATTTAAGAAATTTTCTCAAATGTGTGTGTGTTGCAAGTTATTGATAGCATATAAATAGTGCAATTCATGTAACAATTTATCTACAAATGTAGCTAAAATTGTGAAAAAAGTGGAACATTTTGAACACAATTTGGAAAATCTACACTATTAAAATTCGAAGGTAAACAAACGTATCTATCTATCTATCTATCTATCTATCTATCTATCTATCTATCTATCTATGTGCGTCTATCTTCTCACGAACCGTACGACGCAGAAAGTCGCGGAAAGTACCAAAAGATCGGAAATTTTCCGGGGAAGCCGTATTGCCCATTTATATTCCGATATTGTAATTAGTTGAAAAGATATTAATGAAAAACCTTAAAATGCCTAATTGTTTTAACTCCTACCGGTTGTTTACTTGGCGGAACTTCCGTTCCGTTTCGGCCGAGCGGTGAATCCGACGTTTTCGACCATCTTAAAATTGTCATCTAATTTTCGGTGTCGAAATTAGACAAAAAATAATTACAGAATCGGAAAGATGATTTATTTCGCCACGATACGGTATAATTTTTTTTTGTAAAATAACAATATTTTCTTTTTTTTTTTTTTCGAATTTTTTAAAATAGTGTTAAAACTGATGCTTTTTTATGAAAATTATTTCTAAATCGTTGGGTATGAATTACTTTTCGTATTATTAAATCGATATTCTACACTAATTAACTTCAAGCCTTTCTCTTTTAGATCCATTCATTTAAAAAATAAAATTCCCAAAAACTTTTTTTCAAAGAATTTTTAAAAGGTAGTCCCAATTTTTACTTTACATTGAATAACTTCGTCATTTATGAAGATAATCTCACAAAACCTTTTTTCCGTGTGTACAGTAATATTATATACAAAGATTGAAAAAATTGCTTCAAAATTACGGACTTTAAAAAACATTTTGTGATTTTCGTAAACTTATGTTTTTCTGAGAAATAAATTAAAAGGTAGTAATTTGTACATTTTTTATTTCAAAGTACGTTATTTTTGCAAATAGTTGGTGATATTTGAGAGCATTAACGTAAAAATTATGCCCTTAAAATGAAGGTAATGATTTTTAAAATAATTCAAAATACGCGATTTTACATTTAGCCAAACATTGGCGTCGAAAATAGCTTTGTGCCAAAGACTTCTGACCTGTTTCGCCTTCGACCGCATCTAACTCAAGGGTTACACTAAAAAAATTCTGCCTTAAACAGGGGGAAATCAGTAACTTTGGCGAGTAAAAAAAAATGCGAGTGAAAGAGTTATTTTTTCGTCAATTTTTCTTTATATAATTTTCAAAATTAAATAACTATATATGTCAGATTAAGATGATAAAATGCATTCAATGCATTTCTGAAATTCATTTAAAATATTTATCAGTATCGAATTTTTGTTCTCTTTCATAAAACTTATAGTTTACTTTAAAATAATGTCTAATGTATATTTCTTTTTTTGACATATAATTTCATAATAAAATCGAAGAATTTGCCCATTTCGAAACTTTTTTTTGCATAACTTCCTTAGAAAAAAAAAGCTATGTTCATATTATATATTCCTTATTATTAATTGCTTTTTATTAAAATATCAAAAATCAATAAATTTTTTACAATACGTTTAAATGTAATCTTTAATCGAAATCCTTCAATCGTTGTGCGAATATCCTGTGGATTCCCTCCAATTAAAAATTAGTTTCAATTTGAACTTCCCATTCATTATTATTGCCTATTTTCATTTTTCACTACGGGTCTGGGTAGCTCAGTTGGTTAGCGCGTCGCATTCGGTAGAGCGGATCGTGTCGCTGCGAGTTCGAAGCGGGGGAATCTCTTTTTTTTTCATTTCTGCTAATTTTTCCCACGCAAAAAAATTTTACTGATAAATACTTGCCTTCAAAAAGGTTTTTTTCTGATTTTTAATCATTCAAAGTAATTTCTATCTTCAACAATTCCTAACAAGAAGCTTTCATTTCTGTTTATTTTTCCCACGTAAATTTTCAGTGCTGCCATTATTTAAGCAAACGGAATGTCACAATTAATTGCTAAATGAACATTTTTAATCAATTTTAATGTAAAAATATTAATAAGTTAGATAATTTTGTATTTTATAAATATCGATGAATTTAAAAGAAAATGATTTTTAAAAAGTTCATTGATATTTAGAATCAGTGATTAAAAAAATAAAATGCCGAAAACTATCTTTTTTTTTTAATTTAAAAAAAAATTTTTTTTTTTAGAAAACAAAGATATTTTGCATATTTCATGATTTTTTCTAAAATTTATCAACATCGTTACTTTTAAATAAAAATGATTTTTAAAACTTTTAGAATCAGTGATTTTCAAAAAAAAGCCAAAAACTTTTTTGAACACATTTTAATAAAACACTCAAAATACTTAAATCAATCATTTAATAATTTCTTCTTTTATAAAGGTAATTGTGCATGAAACCTTTTCCCCCGTATCGAATATTTCAAAAAATTCTCACAATTTTACTTCAAAAATTAAAATAGTAGTGAAATTTTGAAATATGAAAAATTTCTACTTTTCTGTCTTTTTTCAACATACAACTATCTTTAAAAAGGCAACATTTCACCCTGTTTGCCTATTAGAGAATTTTTGGTGACGGACCTCGAAATTTTCAACCATTCTCAAGTGACGAGGACGACACCTGAGCTTTCACCCATCTTTAAGAATTACCACACCACACCAACGCAAGAACAAATTTCGAAAAAGGGAGTTTTTATGACATAGTTAAAGAAATCACTCACATCGCGCGCATACACACACACACACACACACACACACACACACAAGTGCTATCGGCCTGAGGGAAACACGAAATTTCCATGGGGATGAAGTTCTTCACTCGGTAAAACGAAAGAATTGGAAAGTGAGTGGGTGATTTTTAAATTCGCACTGTTTGCCTTTTCGAGGGTTTTTGTTGACGGACCTCGAAATTTTCAACCATGTTCAAGTGACGAGGACGACACATGAGCTTTCACCCATCTTTAATAATTACCACACCACACCAACGCAAGAACAAATTTCGAAAAAGGGAGTTTTTATGACATTGTTAAAGAAATCACTCACATCGCACGCACACACACACGACACAAGTGCTATCGGCCTGAGGAAACACGAAATTTTCCATGAGGGTGAAGTTATTCACTCGGTAAAAGCCCGTGCAACGCCGGGCTAAGCGGAGAGGAAAGAAACAAAGAAATCAAAGTAATTTCGGAAAATAATATTGGAAGTGCTGAATTTGTGAAGTTGAGTGAATATTAACGTCCCACTGTTCAGCAACACGATGCCTTTTAGGGACGGTCCGCGTAATTTTGAACCATGGTCAAGTGACGCGGACGACACCTGAGCTGGCACCCCCTCTCCTAACTACCACACCACACCAACGGGAGGACGTTTGAGCTCTCGACATATTTTACGTGCAACTTTCCCCTACACGGCGGGTCTTCAGTGGTACTAGGATCGAGAATTTGTGAAGAGAAGGGAAAATGTTAAGCAACAAAGCCATGACACGCACTCACATCGTACGCGTCAAACCCCACAAAAGTGTTGGCGTTAGAATAAAAGGAGGAAATTAACATGGGGATTAAGTTATACCCTCTGTATAAGCCCGTGCAACGCCGGGCCATGAAAGCTAGTTATAAAATAAATTGCGTTAAATTCAAAATCCAATCTTACAGAAAATGTTGTGTCATAAATTAATATTTAAATAATTAAAATTATGTAACAAGATATAAAATTGATCAAAATTTCAAACAAGTTTAGAAAATATGTTTTTAAGTTTTATTATATTTTAAGAAAACACAATTGATGTCTAAATTCTATTTCATTCAGGATTGTCTTTGCTAAACAGTGACTTCTATTTTGTTATTTAATTAATGTATGTGTGTATCGTTAAATTAAACTAATTTACAAACCCATATTTGGTAAATATCCGTATTTATTGGAATCTAAGCTGCACTTTTTTTCCAATATTAATGCTACTAAAAATCGGGTGCGGCTTAGAATTAAAGGGAAAAAAACTTTTTGGATGGAGCAATTAAAGCAATGAGAGATTCATGTATGTATTTAAAAGTTTATGTAATACGGGAAAAATAACGAATTATTCATTTCTTATTTGTTTTCATTTAAAATGTATTTTAGTTTTGTAAAAATGGATATCGATAAACTATTTTACACGATTTTTCATTTTTCACAAAAAAATGTTGAGAACTAGGGGGGTGGCTTAGAATCAATGGCAGCTTAGATTCGAGTAAATACGGTAGTAGCTATTAATGAATCATATTTAACCAATTTAATATTTATAATAGAAATGAGTTTTATGAAGTTCTTATCATCCCATTACTTTCAGAATAACAAAAATACTAATCCCTATTCGCTTATTTCTTTATGAATCTTTAAATGTTCAAATTGAATTTTTATATAACTTGCCCAGATATGGCAACTAAACTCTGAAAGTATGTGTATGTATCCATGCCGAGAGTAAAAACATTTGTTTAATATTTAATATTCAATTTATTTTTCCCCTCCAAATTTCCATATTTCTGCAAACTTCTAGAAATTCGAACGCATGTTCTCGATATTATGCGCTGGAAACACCTGAAAAAATGTGTAATTTTTACATGAATGCTCATGTTTTTCGTGAATATAGAGGTTCTATTTTTACAAAAATGCTTTCAAACATCGTAAATAGCGAACTCAATACTCTGTGATAGTGAATATTTAGAATGAAAAATATTGATTACTTATTAAGACCGCACTCTAAAGCTCAAGTGATGAGGACAACAACTGAGCTGACACCACACTCTCCAAATTCGCACGTCATGCCAACTCGTAGGAGCACTTAAATTTTTCGTGCGCTGTCTCCCATCTGGAAACGCGAAATAACATAACTCTTACATCTCATGCTCCTAAATGAGTAAAAATATAATCAATGCACATATATACTTTTGCTTAAAAAAAAGTATTAAAATTTAAAATTGGAATTAAAATTAAAAGTATTTTAATAAAATATATGAAAGTTTAAAGATTTAAATAGTTTGTTGAAGAGAAATTATTTCAAGACCGAGAAGATGGAATTTTAATTAGAGTAAAAAATTCTCCAATCAGGATGTTTTGATAACCAGAGTTGCCTGTCCTAAGGAAAAAACGCTTATCGTATCATGAACTTAACTAAAATTCAGAAACGGGAAGTATTAGCAATCGCTGGGATGTAAGGGAACAATACCATTTGAAAATAAAATAATAAGTAGAAGGGTGTCATGAGGGCAGCATAGCCATGAAGAAAGAGTCTCTCTCTTATGTAATGATCATATTGATTGTTGAGCTAAAGAAAGTTCAAGAACTTTGAAGAAAGGTTTTAAGATTTTTAGGTAAGTAAATTTTGAGATTAAATTAACAAAATATTTCAGGGTTCGTTAATGCGAGAATACATTTTTCTATTTCTTGAATAGATGGGTTGCCTGAATTATCAAATTACTGGAAAATATTGCTTTAATAGTTTTTGCATATTTTTAAAAAAAATTCTGTTTAATAACTTTTCTAATGTCTTCATTCCTCATGTACTATCTGGCACCACAAATTTGATTTAGAATTCTAGACTCTTTCTAAAAATCAATGTGGATTTCAGTAGTAAAAACTCAGTTTGAGCAGGCATAGGTAATAGGTCAGAATGTAGATAAGCAGTTTGCTTGATCTACTTAATTTATATAAATCATCTAGAAACTAGGAACTGCATACTTTGAACTTTATTATCGAAGTTTGCTATTATTCTTGTGATGTGTGTCTGAAAGTGATCGTATTGCCAAAACTAGGGGTATGCCGAGACTATGGGATGATTTTATTTTGTTAGAAAATACACGGATGGAAATAAAAATCCCAGCACCAAGAAGTTGTACTACAGATAAGCGAATTTTGTAGTAGGCGCGTTTATACTGAAAGATGGCTGATTCAAATTTCGCATGAGGAGCATAAGTGGAGCGCTAGCTGCCCCACTCTGAGGATGTGAATCAAGTGAACTTTAAATACGAGCTTAAAGTTTTTGAGCGTTATTTACCATTGAGATTTGACGTAGTGAGTTGATGTTAATCAAAAAGGCATTTAAGAAGACGAAGAAGCCATTAAGCCATTCGTATTCGCTGTTATGATTCCCTAGAGAAAAATAGAATGATGCCATCACGCGTTTTCAAAGACCTTATAAGCAACTGAATGACTTCGAACGTGAAACAAGTATGAAGCTGGAAGGTCATATCGAGCAATAGGTCGTCACCTGCAACGTACAGACACAGCTGTGCAAAGGTGTTGACAGCAATGGTTGCTATGAGAAACCGACGAAATGAATGCTCTGAAAAATCAAGATGCACAAATGCGAGGCAAGATTGAATGATTGGTCGACAGGTCCGAACTACTTCAAAGGTATAATTGTCTACAATTCAAAGTACTACAGCCTCTTCACTACTCCCCGTGGTATCTTTTACCATTTTACGACGCTTTGCTGAGGCCAGGTTACGCTCATAGCGACCTTTAAGACGTCTGACTTTGATCCCACAAAATCGGTGGAATCGTCTGTAATGGAATCGTCATGGTTACTAACGGAGTGGTATCTCATAGTGTTCAAAGATGAATCTCGCTTTACTCTTGAAGCAGATGACTATCATCGTGTTCGTGTGTGAAGAGGTCGGAGCCAGCTGTGTCTCAATTAACCGTTGCTTTACAAAGGCATGCAGTCATAACCCCTGGTGTGACAATGTGGGGTGTTATCTCATACTGTAGCAGGTCATCTCTAGTCATCCTTAGTACATATTTAGCAGCTCAGCGATATGTCGATACCATTCTGCGGCCTGTTGTATTATACTTCATGGCACATCATCGGGGGCCAGTTTCCAACAAGATAATGCCAGGACTCATACCACTCACAGATCTCTGGACTGTATTCATGCCGTTAATACTCTTCCTTGTCCAGCAAAGTCGCCATTCACCAATCGAACATGTCTGGAACATGGTAGGGTGCCAAATTCGGGTACCCCAAAATATCACAGACCTGGAGCAACAACTGGTGAATGCCTGGCAGAATGTATCACAGGATGACATTAGGAACCTCTATCACTCTTTACCGAGACATATACAAGCATGTATCGCCACCAGGGGCGGCTCTACCAACAACTGATTTGAATATTTAAGCTGCAATCGTGAGCTGTGGATCTTCCCTATAGCCTTGGTATTTTTTTATCATCTTATTATCTGTGTATAATCTGTACACACAAATTTAATTTCATTAAAAACAGATACTTCCTTCATGGTGCTTCGATTTTATTTGCAAAAGGGTCTATATCAAAATATTTAAAGAGCTAAGTATACAACAGACGTTAGATACAAAAATTACCAACTACTAAAAAAATCTAAAAATTCAAATATTGTATACAACATTAAGACTTGTACCTAAAACTTTTATTAACACCTCCACGTATTTTGAGAATATCTAAAAACGTTAAGAAATATTTATATTAAAACTCAGCACCTCATAATGCATACAAACCTTAATATCTTGGTAATACATAATTAAATTGGCATTGAAATCATTAAATTGGCATTATTATCTAGATGTGTATAAATTGGCTTATATGCGTTTTGAAGAGTAATCTGTGAGTAAAATAAACATTCTTTTCCAACTAGACCACTATCAAGCTGCCTTTGTGAACTTATTCTCGTGTAGTGTGTTTGAAAAATGTAAATTTCCGTTAATAAGTATCATCAATTTAACTATGTTGTTTGTAGAATTAAAAGAATCTGTAGAAATTTGCTCACTCTTTAGGCTTAAAAATATTTTTAAGAAATTTTTTATGGTTCACACATTTTTTAAAAAATTAATAAGATAATCACTATGTATGCAATTATAGATGAACTTTCAAATTTTCTTGAATTTATCAATAGTATGTGTAATTATTATTTCTCCGCAAAAATTTAATATTACATTTATAAGCATTGATATATGTAAACAACTATTATAATTAGGAATTTGTATAACATTAAAAAATCGCACATTATTATCCAAGCACAAAGACCCGTGCTTGTTGTTAGAGTTTACGCCCCAGGCGGTTGACGAATGATTGTTGCTGATTCGTCATTCCCACGAATTGCTAGAAGTTCAGAGTGAAGATAATTTCAAGAAATAATTCAGCTGTCAAATATATATACATATTTGAGTAAAAGAAGTATCGATCAAATGAGAGAAAATATGTATTTTCTAAGTATACATGTTAGAAAGATTCCATCAACGAAGTCTGAGGACTTAACCGTGTATAAAGAGAATATAAAAAGAAAATTTTATGATTTTTTTAAAATTTTGAACAATTAAATAATTTTTTATTTATAATTAAAAAAATGATTAAAATGGTTTCTATCATAATTTGAATTTGTCCAAAAGGCTGCATTTTCAATACCCAGGAAACCGCAAGTTCTAAGACTCTATGCTAGATATTTTTTTATCTGTTATTACTACTGCTAACGGACTTAATACTTTGAGTACTAATTAGGACTTAAGTATAAATATTCATAAAATAATTGTTTCTTAATGTTTCAGTATTGCAATTAGTGCGTTTAATGTTAATTGTTACAATATTTACCTGCAAAATCCTTTATTATCATTTTTGCCTTTATATATATATATATATATCTTTGTTTATAGTAATACGAGTGTAATTAACACTGAATAATAAACAGTTTAAGTATACTGATTTTAATGGTTAATGAAATATATGAATAATGATCTAAATAAAAATGTAAAAATTAGTTTTATAACACTTTATAGCAACAACAAAAAAAATAAAATAAAAAGCTTTTTTAATTTTGTGAACTTCATATATTTGGAAATTTTCAACCCCGTAACAATATACTCATAATTTATGTGAGCCCTTTTACTTTATTTAAATCCACTTTCATTACATCGCAAACATATTAATATTATACAATGTTCATTCTAAGTTTTAATTAGGTGTAGGCAGGTAAAAATTTCTTGTATAATCCAGCTAAGACGAGAGCAGCAGATTTCAATGTAACAGAAGGATTAATACCGGTCAAAAATTCTTGTGCGTCCTTTGGATTCAATTCAGTGAGATTATAAATAGCTTGTTCGATGCTTAGAGCTAAGCCTTTGTCTCTCAAATGATAATTGGGTGGAGTTAATCGTTCCGCTTCTTTAACATACTCATTTGGAATTGGAATGGTAGCAGAAATATTATGCAAGCACAGTTTCAAATTGGGATCATCCAAATAGATGACAGTTGCCATTTGCCATCTAAAATGATGAAATAATCAATAACTTTCACAGTAATACAGTGTCTGAATATATTATAATAATACTTATATTCCTAATTTTTAATATTTTTTAATAATTTAATTGAATAATATTAATTTTTTCAGGCACTGTTGAGCAATAAGGTTTTAACTGCTTTTTTCGAGTTAATTTAGGGCTTAATGCTTTTTAAATCAAAAAACTATTTTAGACGTACTTTCCCAGAATTCTTAAATTACTGTTAATTATTTGGTTTTGTGTATTTATGTAATATGCGTTACAAACACAACATAAAGGTATCGACCAATGAACATTATGCAAAGTTAAAATTATATTGTTATTACATCAGTCACGTTTAAAGAAAAACATTTCAATTATTTTTTTGGAATCTGAAAACAAACAACGCTGCTTACGTATTCGCTGTTTTTTGTGACTTAAATAATTTATGAGCGTTAACTAAGATTTCTAATTACTCATCATGACTAGTAGCATTAGTAAGCGGCTTGATATTCCTCAGAAGTTTCTTCCTATTTTCTCGCTGTTTAACAAACGTACCTTATATTTTTTAGAGAATCGATTTTTCTACTCAGTAGATCGAGCAATCTACCTCTTTCGGGGGAACAGTGTTAAAACCCTTCAGTGCCGCTTTTTCATCATAATTCTTATCTCACAATATTCAACTTTATATTTCTATTTTTCCGATTTTAAGCAACTTAAAGAATTAAGGAAACTTGGTATCCTCTTTGAACAATTTTTTTTATTTATGTGTTTAAAAATTATATTTTAGCATTTTATGTAATGTTTCGATTAAAAAATGATACGAGAAGAAATTTTTCACATATTATTCACACAATTTTAAAAATTAAAAGTTTTTGAAGAAAAATTGGAAAATTTTACTCCTTTTGTAATTATGATTTTTTTTTTACATGAAATTTTTTTGTAATATTCTTAAGGATGTTCTAAACCACTTTAAGGATCGATTTTACAATAACTTAATTAGTTCTGGAGAACAAAAATAAAATGTTGATATGCATGCTAAAATTCAACGAAATATCCAATATCTCCTACATTTAAATTTTTTTTATAAAAAAAGTATTCAGAGTTTACAGCAAAACGGATTCCTAACTTTATTACATGCTTTATATATAACACACAGGAAAAAATTGGAAGCGATTGGTTAATAATTGTGGAAGGAGTAGTCAGAGGCGGATTAAGCGGCCGGCTGATCTGGCAGCCGCTAGGGGCCCTGTGCCAGTAGGGGCCTCAAGCTTGATGGATTCTTGCTATAAATTCACCGTGCAACAAAAAGATCTTGAAAAGATATTGTAACCAGGGACGTCTTAAGGTATGGGCCAACTGGGTCTCGTCTTCAATGGGGACCTTATCTCATTCTCGAGTCAGCCTTCATAAGATAATGGCTCGAATAATTTTTACGGTCAAATGTTTTTTCCGAATGTATTCTCAGAAAAAATAAGAATTTCGGACTATATGTCAACTGGTAACAGCAGTAAGATATATGATGATCATTGTCCATGTATAGGCCTACTCTTAACTCCACAGACCACCATTACTCATTCAATCAAAAGACAGCAGTCGGTCGAGCTAATTTGTGCAAATGTAAGTCATATACATTTATTTATTTAAGATTACTGTTTGTAGGAGTATTTGAAAACGTATACTATGTATTGTCTAAGCACTGGCGTAAATAGTCATGAATGGGCCCTATATCACACACAAAATTACTTAGGGCCCCTTAACATTTTACAATTTTTTTCTTACACATATTGTGGCCCCTGTAGCTTGGAGCCCCGCATCATCGATAAAGTGGTAACTACGCTCCTGCTTTTAAGGGCCATAGTTGGGGCCTACATTTGAGCAGGACCCCAAGGCCTGAGAAAATCTTAAGACATCCGTGACTGTATAACCCCGATGGTTTCCATTTACTTATAAGTCGTGCTAGCCCTATCCATCTTTCTTCCGTATATCTGTATCCATCTTTCTTCCGTATATTCCGTTGTTGCAATCTGTACAAATTTTTCGCATGCGTTTTTTGAACAAATTTTATATGAAACAAATGAATACTATTCAAGTCAAACAAGTTTGTTTTTTTTCACAGCCGTGTGTGTGTGTGTGTGATTAGTTACTATCGGATACATCTTACACCTGATGGGAGAAAAATCTCAATATCAAGAAAAAGTTATTGTAGACTAATGAAACTTCGGCAATACACTTGTCTAGGTAACATATTTAATTGACTAAACTTTCAAGATCACAGGTTAATATAAGCGTGAGAAGAGTCATCTCAAACGTGAAATGAGGATACATTAAAAAACAGTGTAAGTAGTAGAATTTTAAATGCAAGCAATGCAAACTTGAGTACATTGTGTCGTACAAGTATTGGGTATCAGTTTGTGGGGTGGAATTGAAAGCTTGTTGCTTTTGATAGGTCAATATAAGGTTGTTGTTTAATTCCGGTTGGGGATGACACTGTCGTTGCCGTCCAATGCTATCTTGTTGGTGCTTGATTGGAAAAAAAATGGTGATCAAGCAAGCCAAGTAACACGCTGACACTCTAATAGAGCACGTTTTTGTCCTGTTGGAAAACACCTCTTGAATAATGTTCATAAAAAGCAGTGTAACAGTTTTAATCACCAGACTGACGAACAAGTTTGGGTATGTGAATTAATCTCGAGAGTGCTCCAGCAATCAAAGAAAATTGCTCCCACCAGACCATAATTCTAGGTGCAGGTTCAGTGTATCTAGGCCACAGAGAGGTTGTTTGCAAGCCCTGACTTGGGCTTCTTCTAACCAATATACAGCCATCAGCATACAGTGGATTAACGTATACTCCCCGCAACCCCCTCATCGAGGTGAGGGCAGAACTCTTGGGGGGCCTTTGCCTGAGTGATGCCAAGTACGGCTTGAAGTCCAAAATCATTCAAAGCATTCTAGCAAATCATTGCAGTAAGGTGAATGTGAATTATTAAAAAGATCTAGTCTACTAAAATCTCTAGAAAATTATATCCAAAATTTCAGAAATGAATTTTTAAAAATAAAACTACAAACAACTGATTTATAAGGACTCTCGTTTGAAGAGGAAGCTGGGCAAGTTCACAGGTAGCAAGAGAAAATTTTTTGCTGAAAGCAAAAAAGTCGGTTATGAATGTTTGAAAGAAGGAAAAATTTCATAGTGAATTATTTTTGTCATATGCAATAGAACTATCCCGAAGAGCTTATATGTATTAAACTGTTATAGAACATTTTACAGTATTTTTTTGGTGAGAGATTATGCCTGAAATTAAGAAGAAACCTACACAAAAACAAAAGAAAACTTACAAAAACGATATTGAATCTTGATTTTGACTATATTAATTGGATCAGTTTTTAATATTTTTATAAGAAAACAAAGATATATATACAATGAAGACCCCCACGAGAAATTTATCGAGTTACAAGAGAAATCCTAATATAGAGATACTTTAAAAAATATTTTAACAATATCAATATAGAATACATCAGGTGACAGATTCAGTTTTAACCCGATTTAAAAATTATTTAAGAAGTACTATGAGAGAGAAGACAAATTGGACAACGTGCCCATATGGAACGCAATATGTTTGGGATTAAACAGATACGGCAAAAATAATTGATGAATTTGCTAATGAGACATCAAGAAGTACATTTGCATATAAAAACTAAGCTCTTTAGTAAAGGATTTAGTTATTTAACATAAAGTTAAGATTTTTCTTTAGCTAATTATTTTTTTTATTAACAATACATTTTATTTTGAGGTCAGCAAATCTCTTTTCACTATTTTAGTTTTTCAACTTTTGAGCCCATGGACCTTGAATCTTCTACCGCCAGGGGCCTCTAACTACCTTAATCCGCCTCTAGGAGTAGTATTTTGAATGCACTAATGTACCGAAAAAACACAAACCAAGAAAACCACTTTAAAGTTTATAATTCTGTAAAAATAATTATAATAAGTTTAAATAAATTTAAAATACCCCTTTAAGATATTAGTTATACATTTTTCTTTAAAATAATTGCATTTTCGTATTTTTTCAACCTATGCATTTCTATAAATGATAAATTTTTAGAGAGTATTAATAGACGTTAGAAAAACGTTAAATAAAATTTTTTTCCCACCATGACAGAAATTTTAGTTTTTTCTTCACATTATATTGAAGTATTATATTTGTATGAAAAACATATGAGGAATAAGCACTGACATTATGGTATTATTAATATAAAATGCCTTAAATCAAAAATTTTACATGCACACATTTCACAAAGAAAAAAAATTACATTATTGTAATGCCTCGGTAATATCCTGTTTTTTAACACATTCTTTTTTATGTGTAATATCTTTCCTCTCGGTTGCTGGAGATTTGTAGGAGTGATTTCGTGAAAAGGGACGGAAATGTGTAACAGGAAGTTGGGGAAGCGCACTCTATTTAATTTGACCAATCAGCGCGCTTGGGGGTGTCTCTTCCCTACTCTCGCAGTGAAGTTCTGTTTTTACTCCTTCATTCAGGAGGGGCTCCGCCACCCACCCCCCTTGTGGTCTAGGCCCTCGGATGTTTGTTTTTGTTTTCTCATTTTAGGATCAGAGAAGAAGCTAGGTCCTTTAGCTGTATCTTGCAAAAATATATCTTTGTGGGGCCCAACTCTAGTAGCCATCAAGCCGCCAGACTTTTTTTATATTGTTAAATTAGCATTTCAAAAGATTCGAATTCAAAAACTCGGTTTCGTTTGCGCTTGACTCTAAATCCACTTCGCACATACCAGCAAGTTTTATTAGGCTTCACCAAGGATAAACTTGCGATCCTTATGCCCATTTGTCAAAGTCTGATGGCTCGCCAAATAGATTTCGACGTTATTTCACAAAATTGTACGTTAGTCATGTTGGCAGAGACATGGTTAGATAATGACGAACGTGTTTCGATACCTGAATTCGATTGACGCGTACAATTTAAACGACCGGGCCACAGAGCAGCTGGTGTTGTGTTATCTATCTTAAAAAAAAAAACTCACATGTTGTGGCTCCTCATATTGATATTACTTATCGTCAAACAAGTGGACTGGGCATTGTTAGTTAAGATATTGGGGATATATATGTGCGGCAGAATGCTCATTTGAAAATGGAAAAACAGTGATTTCGGTGGTCGTATACATTTCTCCGAATCAAACGGTTCAAAAATTTAAAGATTTCCTGCATTTTTACTTTTACCATATACCGAAGGTGGTTCTGCTCTTTTTTAAAAACAACTATCACTCGCTTCCCATGATTATGAGTGGTGATTTTAAAGTTAACTTCAGTTTGCTAGAAGCCGAGCCTCTCATAGCTTTTTTGAATGATGAACTCAAGCTCGAAATGAACACAAATCGAAATGTTTCGACAACTAACAGTGGTATTGTTACTGACGATATTTTTCAACGGTTTTTAAATACTTTGAAATCACAAGTACATGTGTCATTTTTTAGTTATCATAAGTTATCATTACCGCTCTTCCCCAAATTGAACAAGTATAATTACTTTTGATAAAAAATTGCATTATTCCTTGTGTTAATTAAATAAAATTTTCATTAAAGGTATAATTATTCCATAGAAAACTATTTCTAATCATACTCGATTCATTTTTTTTAGTATTTAAGTTGCTATTCTGAATTTACCACGATAACATGTCAGATGTTACACATCGTATGCGACTACTGTAAGGCTCGTTTCTTTTTATAGTTATTATTTCTCTTTTTAAAGTAGATTTTTTTATTTCTCACAAAAGCTTTTTTAACTTTTTTCTAAAAAGGGGGCGTGGTCGAATAGTCTAATTTGTTAATTTACATTTTTTAAATGAAGTCTTATCCAACTTCTAACTTTCCGACATGCACAAGTTGTTATATCAATCGAAAAATAGTAAACCAAAGAATAAGATTAAATAAAAAAACTAAAAAACGATAGTTCGGTCATTTTTGGGGTACCAAGTCTTCTTAAAAATTAAATTTGCTTATCCTTTTTGTTCCACGCCATTACATAGAGCACCCTAAAATGTGATTCTCAAAATCTTCATTTTAAAAATGGTTAGTCTTTCCTCTCTGAGAGCATTCTTAAACTAAGTCCGTAAAAGTTTAAGTCATCTGAGATTCAGAATGAAATGATATTTAAGCTTACTTAATTATTCCAAAAGATAAGTTGTTCATTAATTTAAGAGTAAATCGAATCGGAAACAAAATCAATTATATTATGAAATAAACTTATTTTTGTATTGTAAACTTATTGGCGCCTTTTTTAATTTTTAATTGCTGTTGTACGGTTTCGTAGACTCTACAGTATCTATCTATAGCCATTCTCATTTTTTTTTGTTCTGAAAGCAAAATATCGAAAAGAAATCAAGTTTTTAAAGAAATATTTAGCTGTATTTTTATGTGAAGAAAGAATATAATTTAACTACAACTTAGTTAAATTTAATAACAGGTGTTACTTTATATTTTGGAGATTTAACAATTAAAAGTGTTATATGTTTAGCTTTTATACAAATTATGCATAATGAGGTAACGAATTTGATATAAAAAATAAAATGAAATACATGCACACACACAATAGTTTTTTTTTTTTTTTTTTTTGACATTCAATTCAATAAAAAAATACAAACATGCAGAATGTTCGTTTTTTTTTTTTTTTTTTGTAAGTAAAACAGCTACAAAAACTCGTATAAATTGTGCATAAAAATTCGCTATTGCAATTAAATTAAATCATATCCCTTAAAAGTTTAATATATGCCTGCAAACAAAAGTAGTACGAGTAACACCATAAAAGAACTTGTCATGACGAATAATAAAAGAAAAGGAAGTATTAGGCAAAATATTTTTTATGAGATGGCAAAACTAGTTAATTGTCGCATTATTCTACTTGTAGGCAATGGTTCTTCTTAGAATATTAATGAATCTATGCATCAGGATTAACATAAATGTAATGGACACTATGGAGACACTATGCTCACGCACAACAGCGCATTGTTTCATATGCAAAAATATTTTTTTAAAAATATGGTCACAAAAGAAGTAACCAAGCATTATTTCCAGATGTTTGTCCATTTATTTTAATAGATCTCATTTTATGAAATTTCTTACAATGCACTGGAGTAATTAACTGAAAAGCTGCAGAACTAGAGTAAAATTAAAACCAATACTAGCCAATATGTACTAAGAATTTTATTTGGCGTAATGACAAAATGTACTATCATTTTAAAAGGTATGATTAACATTGTAAATGAAATCAAATTAATCACGCGCGCATTTATATGATGTTATTTATGTGATTTAAACTTTTGTAGTTCTATTTAATGATTAATTTTGTAATTAACAAATGTCTTAAGAAAGGATATCTCTAACTGCTTAGCTTATATGAAACACATAGAGAGAAATTGAAATTTTGAGCCACACATAAACAATACACTAACTATAATAATTGCTGGTAAGGAGAAAAAAAACGTGGACTCGTTTCAGAGTCCTCTGAGGATGAAGATAAAAAGTTACTTTTAAAATAATATTTTTAAGTACATTTTTTTAAGAAGATTTTTAAGTCCTCAGTGTATATATAATTTTAGTTTTAAATGAGTTTTATTCTAAAAAATTACCTCTGTAATACTGATTGATCCAAAAGCGTTACAGCAGAAACTATCACAGCATCTTCAGACGTTATTTTATAACGTCTAGCATAACTTATCTTCGATTCAGCCGCTTGTAATCCTGCTGAGTTTCCAATTGGTAACAATGGAATCGTATCCAAATCTATATTTATAGCTGTAGTAAATATTTGACCACGAAAAACTTCAACAAACGCTTCTTCAATTGCTTGTAATTTAACTGCATCCGCTATAATAGTTAATCTCAGCGGATTTTGTGAACCTGATAATAGATGAAAATTAATTGCGCTGTGTTTTAATCTTAAGACGACTTTTACTTACATATACTATCAAAAACATGAAAATTTAACAGATATTTATTTCATTTACTGAACCCTGGATTCAGAACATTTGCATATTTGTATTTCCATATTCTCAGCATATATATTTCAAATTCAAATAAGAGAAAATACCGATTTATTTTGAAGGGTATGATTTATTAAATTTTTTCCAGTTATTTAGAACAAATCGAAAATTCCTTACAAAGCATTCAGAAATTTTCCCTTATAATTAAAGCTCTTTCATGAAGTGTTACGATAGGTATACGTATAATAAAAAGGTTTCGATAGTTTCATGTTTAAAAATTAAATGAATTGTAACTGTCTTGCAGAAAATAAATAATCTCACATCGTAGTGATTGTATTCTAAGTAATAATATTTGTTCGTTCATAAAACAGTAAAAAAGAAGTTCACGGTTTAAGAAGAAATTCAATTTGTTGATAAAGAATTGGGGCAGAAATCAAATAATTTTGTTTAAAATTACTAAATGTATGAACAAAAAAATAAATTAGAATCTATAAATTAGATAATATACGTAAATTAACTCTCAAAAATAAGTAAAATTATGATGTATTTATTAAAACAACAAAGGTTTCCATCCCCCGCACGAAAATATTTTTTTATGCTTGACAAATACTTCGGTTTATTAAAATTGATATAGTTCCTCTAAATTCAGATATATTTTGTTAAAAAATTCTAAGATTTTAAAAATATGTAACATAATTTTTTTAAAAAGATTATAAACATGGAAATTTTTTTCTATTTACCAAGGGAAAAAAACAAGAAAGTAAGGGAAGAGAGACAGCATTTTTCAAATTACATTTATAACCAAAAAACAAAAATAACGCTGAAATAAATACGCTCCACCACAAAAAAGGATTCTTAAGCATTTATAACAATACTGAATAAAAATTCTAAATATTTTTTCTTCACAAATCACAAGAAAACAATATTTTAATTTCAAAATTTTTGAAAATAACTTTAGACATTTATTTTATGTACTTAACGCGACCCAAAGAATAGAATATATATTTGAAGTACTAGAACATACGGGATATGACTATATATTTCTAAATGATGTTCATTATATAAAGAAATTACATAAAGTAAAGTGACATGAGCTATACATAGCAAGATGGACACATTTTCAGGAAAAGCTCTTGGTATTTTTTTTAACGAAAAATACTTTTTGCAATTTGAAAAAAGTACAAACCAATGGATTTGTGTGTGTACTTCTCTATATAGTTTTTTTTTTCAATGTAAATATTAATGCATTGGTAATACATGAATGTTATGAAGCACGTTGCAGCAATTTTAGAGCATATTTCTGAAAAGAGAAAAATAATTTTTTGGTGATTTCTTATTATTTAAATTTTCTATATTTTATAGTTCCTTTTAATTTTCCATATAACTTATGAATATTTTATGACCTAACAAAACTTAAGATTCTTAAGCACCTTCGTGCTCAATAGTTCAATTTCATTGATTTACTGAAATTTTTTGTTGAAAATAACAACAAAGTTTTTGAAAAAACTATACAGTTTAATATTGGTTTAAAAGGGAGGAGGGAGGATCAATCATGTTTAAAGAATTTAACTATATGTGCAAGCACTTACCTAGCATTTGGTTTATTTCAAGTTCAACAGTATTCACGATGCTATTAAATGATGACTGGAAATAAAAATACGAAAATACAATGAGATATTTGAATCATAAAATCTTTATTTAAAATAACAAATTATAAAATTCTGAATTAATATCTCAAACTAAATTTTGGTTGACTTATCTTGATACTAAATTCAGGACAAAAAATGAAAAATAAGTATCTATAGTACATCGATTTGTTATATCGAACATTTTCTTTAAAGTGTAATTTAATAATCTAAATAAGAAATAAATTCTATAAAATAGAAAAGGTTTGAAAGGTCATCTAAGTAAATAAATTACTCAATCAAAACCTAGTACCTTTGTTAACGAGATAAACACATTTGTCTAAGCTGATTCAATCATACAACTTCAGACAAATGAACATTACACTTCTCTGATTTTTCCCGTGTAGGAAAAACGAAACTTTTATTAAATTTCATCTAAACATTTCGATTTGCTTAATTTGACTTGCATTAAAATAGATAAGTATTAGGTTGTAACACATGAAATGTTTGATTTTAACGGTCTACTTAAAATAAGTATATCTTTATATAAAACAATTTTTATTAGCCAAAATAAGAGCCATTAGCTTCAACACACTTTTGCAAACGGGAAACAAGTTTTTTTTACAACGATATCATAAAATTTAGTAGTTCTGGAGGCGACAAATTCATTGAATGCCGATTCAGATCCCCTTGGATTTCTGAAACATTTCTCCAGTAGGAAGCTATCCAGGTGTTTGAAAAAGTAATAATCCGTACGGGAGAGGTCAAATGAATATGGTGAGTGATCTAGAGCAGAGGTTCCCAAACTGTTTTGTCTCATAGACCCCTTGCCATGTTTTTCAGTTTCTTGTAAACCCCTGCTTAACTAATATTAGATTTTTCAAATTTTTCAACTTAAATGCCTTTTTGATAGTTAGTGCTACTACTAATTTCTAACTGTAATGAAGTATAGTGTTTAAAACTTAAGAAGAGCATATTAATGAATTAAAATGAAAATCAAATTAATACATAAAATAACAGTTACATTAAATAATTGAACAACAAACAAATGCTTTTTATGAGAGAGATGAATCTGGTGCTTCAATAACAAATTTTCAACATTTAATACAATCTAGTCAGGTTTAACCCTTAATCTCCTTTGTTAGTAAGTGCCCAGATCTTTTTTACTTCCCTTTTTTTCGTGGCTGCGGTAGCCTAGTGGCCAAAGTAACGGACTCGTGGCAGGCATGTCATGAGTTCGAACCTAGAGCCGCTGAAGACCAGCTGTGTAGGGGAACGATGCTTGTTAAAAAACAATCTCTCAAACCTAGTTGCAAAATCTGAGTAAGGGCATTTAAATGTTGAACATAGATTAAAATGTCGACAGACTGTCTACGACAAATCGAGAAAATTCGCGACGTCCAATATTATACGTCTTTGGCGTAATTTCGGAAAAAAATACTGAAATGGTCCTTGTCTTAGTAAAATTTATGCTGTAGTCTAGTAACAGCAAATTAACATCACTAAAAAATTTAGTAAATGTTACATTGGTAAAATCTGGTCTCCACTAGAAGATTAAAGTCATGTGATCTAGTTTAATGAGAACCACTATCATAGACCCCTTTGGGAATCACTTATCTAGAGTTTCGTAGCCTAACGCGTGCAACTTTTGACGAGTGATCTTTGAAACATACGGGATAGCATTGTCGTGAAGAAGAATTGGGCTCCTCTTATTGATCAATGCAAGCTATTTATGTACAAGTTTCTGGAGAATTTCGTCGATTTAATTACAATACTTATCAGCTATGATGATTTCGCCCGGTTTTAGAAAGCCGTAGTGGATCAAACCGACTGAAGACCTCGAACAGTCACCATAACCTTCTTTTGATGAAGTTTTGGTTTCGGGAAGTAATATGAAACTTTGTAGGCATCCAGCCACTGCGTTGAATGTCGCCGATTGTAGTACAGAATCCACTTTTCATCTCACGTCACAATTCGATTGAGAAAAGGATCGTTTGGGTTGCGAAAAAGTGAAGTTTCAAAACGTTTATTTATTTATTTATTTTTATTCTCACTACATTCATGAGGAACCAATTTTTCGTTTTTAAACTTTGTCAATATCATTTTTAGGTAGTGAAAACACTTCGCGCAAACACACATGGAGTAACAACAAATTAAACAACAAATAAACAATAAAACAAAAATCAGAAGCTGTAAATTTATCGTTAGAGTTATCTCTCCGATTTTTTCGTAATTCCGTAAATATCCATAATTCTGAAGTTATTTATCAAATAAGGTCCATTTCAAATTTGTCAACTTCCATTCACTCAAAAATCGAATATATTGTAGAGTAGTGAAGATTGCCACTGAGAAATGCCACATGCTTGCCATAGGTTGCTGACTCTTATTGAAGAAGGTTCCTCACAGCCAGTATAATGACGATGCAAGTAAAGCAACTGCACGCAGTCAGAATTGAAAAGCGATCGTGCGGTTTCATGGAAATGCGATATTGTCACTAAGGATTTGTATTGCTATGTAAACTTTAAATTCACGCTATTGTGGATTTTACGTGAGTTAATTGTTTCCTGTTAATTAAATCTACTGTAAATACTGGAAATTGTAAGAATAAATTACGATTTATTCCAAAAGAACCTGAATGTTACCGTAATTTATGTGGACCATCTTCGCTTAGATACCTGAAACATTAAAGAAACATTTACTTTATCTACAAATTTTCTATGGGTGAGTGTTCTTTTAGTAGCTCTGGTTTACATTCTTTTAATTATTATGTAAATTACATATAATGGAAAAATCTGCATATAGCAGCACTGAAAGTTTGATCAAACAAATTGGTCGAACCTGCAGCTAATCACAATGATCACGAAATCTTGCAAATAACATCTTACAAAATATAATAATTCAAACTGGAACTTTTCCTTTTCATATGTATATAATGGTGATTCGAGTACGTAATGTAATGGAAAGAAATACTTAACAGAAAATTGTGACGTTGTCAAAAAATGATTGCAGATAAATTATTTGCACCCCCCCCCTATAAAATGTAAGAATCATGCCATTACAATGCTTAGGAGTGATATCACAAACCAGTGGTTCTTAAACTGTGGTCTGCAAACCCCTGGGTGTCCACAGCGTATGTCTGGGTGAGTGAGTGAGTGAGTGATTTTGGGGTTTATTGGCGCAAGAGCCGATTTCGGCTATACTGCGCCAAACATTTGTTTTAATATCTGTGGTCTAGACGTAAAGAGAAAGAAAGAATGAATTGAATGGCAAGAAAGAGGGTCGAAAATAGAGAAGAATCACTAGGGTACCCCGGGTTCGTGAAGCCCGTATTTACCAAAGACAGTAAACCCCGTGGGAAAAGGAAAAGATCACTAGGGCACCTCGGGATTGTGACACCCGTACTCACCTAAAGAAGGTGAGCCCCCTGAGGGTGCGTATGTCTGGGAAATCCACGGAGTCTCTCATGAAACGTTGAGATTTCCCTCTTTTACAGACTCTGAAAGGCTTCATGGAAAAATCGAAAGATGTGCCACGCTAAACTAGATCACTAAATTGTTCCCAAAGAAAAAAACTCTACCAGAACTTGTATTTTGACCTAAAATATTGAGTCGGGAAAGGAAGTTTTTAAAATCTTGGGGGGGGGGCGATGTCGCACTGGAACCTAAAGGGGGGGGGGCACGGCGATGGACAGTTTAAGAACCTCTGCTCTAAACGAATGCTTATAAAGGAGGACATGGTAAAACCACGTGTTAAATAAACTCCAAGGTTACGTAACAGCATGTTAAAAGGGTCATGATTAGGGAAACATCTGAAATAAAAAAAATTTTGGAGAAGCCGACACGCATTACGGTGCAACAGATGTTGACAAATTATGAGAACAGGCAAGATACATTTTTAGCAATACAGCAATGTTCTATCAACTTTTAAGATAAATCTGTACTCTCTGTCAATTCCCCATGGACGAGGTATCAAACATTCCAAGCTGACGTAACCTTTCGTTCCACCCTATGCTCGTTGTCCGATTCGTTCAGGTCCCTGCATTCACTTTTGCGTCATTGTCATAGTACTGCGTCCCATACAAGTCCTTATTACACGATAAGAAATCCACCTCCATGAAGGTCAATCATTGGTTCCCATTTAAAATTTATAACCTTTTATAGTGTTTTATGTTGCAGTCGCGTCATTGTGACTTATCATGAAGTGTTTTTCCATTGATAAACTATTACAGATTATTTTCAATATCCCACTATAGTTCTCTAGCTATTAAGCTAATTAGTTTAATGAACATTTCTCAACCCTTTAATGCACGGTGACTATTATTGTCATTTTAATTGAACACCCTAATTTGCATTTGTTGTCAGTTTCCGATTACTTGCGTGATTCCTTCATGGTATATCACAATGTATACAAACAGGAGTTTATGATATCATTTATTTTTGTTTCATGGGCTTAACGTAAATTATAAGTTCAATATATAAGCAGTTATAAAGATACGTACAAATATGCAAGTAATTTTCCATCTTATTATAGTTAATAAATTTAAAAATGAAATTAATTAAAAGGGGGGGAAACGAAATAACACATTTTTAGATATACAAATTAACTAAATAGCTTATAAAATGGAATGTAAAATTTTATGAATTTTTTAAACAAAAGAATATTTGAAATGTGCACAATAATTGTAACTCAGTGGAGTTTTTTAGATTCATACCCTCGACTTTTTGCTCTTGAGTGCATTTTGTGTTGTGCCAATAATTTCTAGAGAGTGAAATTTTTGGACAACCAAAGTCTGTTTTTTAAGTGAAAAATATTTTTTTTCTTTAAAAATTGGAATGCAATATAGCCAAAGAATATTTTCGATGCTTCTGTAAAACTGGAATCTTTGAATAATTCCTATAATTATCAATGAGTTTACACGTCGATTGGAAAATAGTTAAAAGATCTATAATTAGCAATAGAAGAGATTGTACTATACAGCAAAGTAATCGTACATTTTTGTAGTAAATAATACCTTGGTAATTTTGGTGTTTAGGACTTTTATTTGTACCAAAATATTTAGTACTAAAATATAAAATACCGACTGCTGGAGACTGATAAAAATGTGCAGATGATTCATATGTTACATTACTGCTTCTAGTTGAAATTAGAGTACACAACATCAAAATATATTAATAGTTAATAATTTTAAATAAAATGGTAAGTTGAGAATTTAGATTGTAATATTAGTATACTGTATCAAGAAAATTAGAGAAGAGAGGGAGAAAATTTTTGGCAGATCTTATATCTCAAATATTTTGAGAATCTTCCAGCTCTTAGAAAACAAATTGTTAAAAGTGATATTTACAACCCATACAATCGATATGACTATTTATTCCCTTACCTCTGGTAAGTCATAGGCAATAATTTGTAATACAGGTGTTCAAATAACACTTTAGAGGTAGCACAAATAGATGTTGAAGCATTTCTGAACATGCGACCATTTACTGAAAAAAAGCCATTCCTCTGGTTTATCGTTCATAATAATTGCATCCGCATTGTTAGACAGATGAATAAAATTGCATTGATGTAAGATAAGACACACACACAACAACTTAGTTCTGTTTTTAATTACCACAAACTGAGAATTTCAAATACAAAGAAAAATTTATACCATTATACAATTTCTCAAAGCGGCATATGATTCGAAATACTATTAACAATAACAATGCGTTCAATCTAATAAATTTGTGAGCAATGTTATTCATATAATGATAATTCAGTAGGTGAATTAATGCCAATTTTTTTTGAGAAATTATTGGTTGGTTTATTTATTTTGAAAATCAAGCATTCTATTTATATTGTACATATAAATGTATATTTTTAATAATGCATAAATGTATTTTTAGTTTTCCAACAAGATTCTCATATCCTCATAATGAATATGAATTACATGCTTCATTTCTTCATTATTATACACTTCAACTTAAATAAATAATTAGTTTTCTTGTATTTCAGAAACTAGTGATTTCACACAAATGAACAATAAATTATTTCTTGTTACATTCGTAAATAAATATGTAGATAGAAAAAATTTTAAATTGTGCAACCTTTATTAAAAAAAAAAAATCATGCTTACAATATTGTCTATAAGAATTATTTTTTATTTAACCCATTGCTCAAATTTCATGGCATCTTATAAATTGAATAGAAACCCTACAGTGATATTTTTATTGGTTGGAATTTCAGAGTGCTAAGATTTTATATAAAAACATTTTTAAATACATAAATTATATTAATTACGAACTTCTTACTAATTTATGAAAGAAGGAGTGAAGTAAACAAGTTTATCACATTTGATGCTGTTGTCGTGTCCTTCCCGAAGGGAAGGAGTGAAAGTTGCCAGAGCCCGGAAAAGGTTGAACTTCTACACGATAGATGGCGACACCCCCTATCTCCACCCCCACAATTTAGGAATAGAGCTGGAGGGGAGGGAAATATTCTCCAGCCTCCTGAATCCATGGTTTCTGCTGCGACCATCGACAAGACTTTCGGACCCACTGATTTAACGAGGACGTACTCCATGTGTACTCGGTGGCATCGGGCATCAAACCCAGGCCTTCCAGCTTTGAGTCCGATGCTCTAACCACTAGGCTACCCACGGCCCGATTACATTTGATAATAATCATAATTAATCTTGTTACTCTTGATACTTATTAATCTTGTCTTGTTTACTCTTGAGAGTAAAGTTTTCAGATTTTATTTGATTACTTTTCTTATACTGCTTTTAGAATGTTTAGAAAATATCACAATTTTCTGTTATTCATGAAATTCTTGGGCAATGTGTTACCAGGAGGTTCTGAATTGAAAGTTTTTTAATTTTTTAAGCGTAGTGGGTTCGAAATTATAGCGATTTTGTGAGTCTAGGTTCAATAAAAACTTTTACTAAGTGGAATAAAGCTATGTTTTTTCTACATAAAATATACAACTGGATCTTTATTTATTATTTTTTTTTATGGAATGATGAATTTGATACTAATTTAAGTCTTGTCTTTATAACATGTCATTGATTTTACAGTAAGTGTGATTTCTCACAAATAACTAATTGTGCACTTATAATTTAATTTAATATTTCAAAGTCAAACAATGATTGGAATCTTATCACTGGCGTAGCTAGTTCTAAGTGGGCCTTGTATCATAATTCCTTCGAGCCCTTTTTTAGATAGGGGAGCCCAGTTAGTGGGACTGTAGTTACACGTGTTGGGGCCCTTGTAGCTTAAGAGCCCAGTATCCCTGAATCTTATAAAAATTTGAGGACGTGAGGTCAACTGTACGTAAATAACATTGTACGATTAATTATTAGCTTTGAGAGCTTTCTGCCTCCTCTGAATTTAAGAAAACTTAAATATTAATTTCATCAAAATGCTTTCAAAATATGATAAATTACATCCAGAAATGACCAATTACATAACTGTTGTTACACAACAGATTTATTAACACACATAAAAATTTATGAAACTAAAATTATTCGTGAGAATGGTTTTGAATGGGTATTTTGAGAAAATCAAAATGAACCAAATTGCTTCCAAACATAAATGCATTTTTACTTATTGTAATTATAATAAACAAAGCATAAATATTAATCTAAATATAAAAACTTACTTTAGCTCTTTTTACAAATCTTTGAAAGCATTTTCTATTTTGAAGCCAGCTGCAAAATTGTATCCCATTATCCATAATTTGAAATACAGTATCACTGCAATTTCTCCTAAAATAATCGAAACATTAGCATCAACAAAAATCAATTAAAAACACGGTAATTTTTTTAAAAAATTGCAAGCTGTATAAATTAAATTTAATGTAGAGAAAATTTTATGTTTCAAGAAGGCAGAAACACTTTTTAAGGACAGGTTTTTATTAAGGAATAATTATTTATTTTGAAAAAAAATGAATATTAAATAACATTTAAAAACATCTTAACGATAAATTTTAAAAAACAGTAGAACTTAAACCGTAAAAATTATATAATCATAAGCTTTTATGGTAAGTTCCTAATGTCAATGTCTTGTCAGTCGATGATCGTATGTCTCACTTGACGCGTGAATATTTACAATTGGATAAATAACCTATCCAAATTTCGATATACATTCTGCTTAAATACGAGAATATTCTATGTTAACAAATTTAAAATCACGACAAGTTTTTTTTTCTTCGTCTTCCCCCCCCCCCCCAAACCCGTTTTGTAGCGGATATTTACTCCATGAAAGAAATATTCCTACCAATTTTCAAGCAGGTAGGTCAAGTAGTTTAAAAACGGGAATAGTTATCTATTACGCCACTTAATCCCCCGCAACGCCACTTAGAGGTCAGTTTTCACTGAACCTTCTTACAGCTTATCTCTATTCTATGAAAGAAATCTATTTATCAAATATAAAGACTGTGTGTCTAATAGTTTAAAAATGGAAATAATTATCTATAACGCCCCTTAAGCCTCGCAACGCCACTTGGGGGCAATTTTCACGAAACCCATTTTGTAGCGTATCTCTACCCTATGAGAGGAATCCGCTTACTAAGTTTCAAGACTGTACGTCTAATAACCTAAAAATCGGAATTTTTAACGCCCCTTAAACCCCCTCCCCCGCAACACCCCTTGGGGTCAATTTTCCCAAAACCCATTTTGTAGCGGATATTTACTCCATGAAAGAAACATTCCTAGCAATTTTCAAGCAGGTAGGTGAAGTAGTTTAAAAACGGATATATTTATCTATTACGCCCCTTAATCCCCCACAACGCCACTTAGAAGTCTGTTTTCACAAAACCCGTTTTGTAACTGATCATTATTCTACGAAAGGAATCTATTGATCAAATTTAAAGACAGTGCGTCAAATAGTTAAAAATGGAAATAATTATCTATAACGCCCCCTAAGCCCCTGCAGTGCCACTTGGGGGTCGATTTTCACCAAACTCATTTTGTAGCGGATCTCTACTGTATGAAAGGAATCTGCTTACCCGATTTCAAAATTGTACATTGAGTAGTTTAAATATGGAAATAATTATTTTTAACGCCCCTTAACCCCCGTAACGCCCCTTGGGTTTCGAATTTCAGAAAATCCGTTCTTAGTTGATATCTACTCTATGAAAGGAACATGTCTACCAAATTTCAAGTCTGTAGGTTGAATAGTTCCAGAGATATCGTGATTAGTCAGTCAGTCAGTCAGTCAGTCGCTTTTCTCCTTTATATATAGATTACAATTCTTGAATCACTAACCTGATTTCTTAAACTACGGCAGGTTCATCTTGTAGGTTATTTAGATCTTGATTGGATCACGGCTAGAATTCCCTCTTTAATGTGTGACTTCTACCTTCTGCTTTTCTCGTAGCTTTTCTATAGACTAATTTATCAACAACTATGAGTTGGATTCCCGACGGTTCGCGCGCGATTCACTTTTCTTTACGAAATCTACTTCTTCACTTGACAACTATTACTCATTTCATTTCATCCTCTCTCATAACTCGCTAAACCCGAACTTATATGAAATATCTCATTTGCATAAATCACGCTTTGGCTCCCGGTGGAGATTGGTTGAAATAAATAAAACTTATAAAAGAAATTTGTAGAGGATTAGTAAAGAACCGTACAGATCCGTCACAGGTTCTTTTTTGAAATTTGTGCTCCAGGGTGTAAAAATCGCAATTTTTATTAATTATGTCAAACATATAGCATATTTTTTGCTCTTTACCTTTTGTTTAATAAATAGACTTTACAAATAAGTCAAATTTGTTTTGCTTCTGTCTCTTTCTTTGCCTGAACTTCATTATCCTTAATTTATGGACATGAGTGTATTTGAATCTGTTTCAAAAACAGAAATTATTAATCATTTAGTGATCTGCATGTATGACGGCAAAATCTGTTACAGAACCAATTGCTTAGGTTTAAGATATATATGTTTTGTTTTATTTTGATATCCTCTAAGGTTTGCAATCCTGGGTTATATTTTCGATTCCGGGATTACATTATCTAAGTCAATGGATCCTGGGATTAGGATTGGACTATTTATGAAAAATGCTTACACATTAGCCTAGTTGAAATTACGTAACAAAAAGGAAGATATAATTGAAAAATTGGTTTAATATTCTTATTTATTAAAACAAATCAAAACAAAACTTAATTCATCATTAAAAACAAATAAAATAATAGTACATAATGAAATTTAAAAAAAAAATTCTTCATTTCTTGAGTTTCTCTGTATGAATAAACTTTAAAAAACAACCTTGTCTAGCGTTTTATTGTTTAAATGGCTTTTTATTATTGTTACAGATTGTCTTGCCGTAGAAAATGCTCACTCAGACTCTACACTAGTAGGCTTTATCGTCATTTAATAGGAGAATGTTCTGCCCAGGCAGTCATAACGTCTTCCTCCATTTTCAAAAGGAGACATTTTTTTTTTTTTAATGTTAGATGACAGTGTCTCAAATATTATAGGCGGCATTGATGCATATCCCTCTTTGTTAACTTTATTTCGTTCTTCTGCTACACTTTAACGGTTTTTGTGTACAAATTAATACAGTTATCGAATTAGAAGATTAATCAGTTTCAAATGTTACCTCATTTAAAATAGAAGATCCTGCTGAATTTCTAAAAATTATTTTAACTTTTCCAATTTTTTTTCGCCCAAAAAATATATTTAAATTTTCTAAAAATTAAATTCTTAAAAAATTTTAATTAGAAAAAAATTTTAAAATATAATTTAATCAAAACTTACATCCTGAGATGAGTTAAAGAAACAACGGAATCCCGGGGCCAAACTCTAATATCTCCTATATTTTTTTCTCATTTAACCATTGGATACAAGCTTTACACCTGAATGGATGAGACTACGAAAAATAAGCTCATTTAGATTCTAGAAGGCAGACTGTATCTGAATGACCAATAGAAGCAAATATGGAACACGTCTGTTATACACGATATACTGTTTGGGAATGGCCAAACCTCTGACTAAAACAATTAAGAGTCGAATGGGATAACGTATCGTAGATAGCCAATTATTATGTGATTCGGTAGTTGCAAATTGTTAAATGCTAAGATCAAATGCTTAGCAGAAAATGTTTCTGGTCCTTTTGAATGATAATTCGTCTGATATTTACGATATTCTGGTCCGATAAGGATTGATAAGGTCCGATAAGGATTACGGATTTGCACAAAGAAAGTCATGCTTCTATAAAACCTCGAAAATAATGCCTCAACAAATATTCAAACATTTACGTGAAGCAACTGTTATAGATATAAAATCTTTTAATGAATTAGAAAGATTTACAGCAGATATAGGTCTCCAGATTGAAGTTCTTTCACATTTTTCATTAACATCAATGCCTTAAAGTTCCTTTTGTATTGAAGCTAATGCTGTTTCTGATAATGAAAGTATTAAAATCTTTGAGAATTTACTAATCGAATCAATGTTAATTTTAATATTTATAGTTGGAGAATTAAGACTTTCGCAAGGGCAAGTAAGAAATGCATGAGAGAAAGTATTCATCCTTTGGCGTGCTTCCAATCATGTAATGTCCAACAAGAGAAGCAAGGTGCATGTCAGCGGACTATTGTCTGTCTTGACGCTTAGTTATAGGTCCCTCAGGATATTGTACTGCAGCACCAGGCCGTGGATAAGCTGGAAAAAGCCTAGGTACTCTTTACCTGCTGAGTTAGCCCTTCAGCAATGTCTTTTTAGGGATTCCGTAGGACCTCCAGCCCAATTCACAGATGAGGGTCACCCAACTACAGAGAAGCGTGGGTGGAAGAGGACGCAAAAAGTATTTTCAGAATACTATTTTCCTCCTTATGAAACGCCGTACATGACAAATTTGCTGATTAAAGAGCTAATACAAACAGGAGTTAATGATTTTTAAAAATTCCAAATTAAAAACTGAGAGGTAAATAAAGGATAATTAATGCGCAAAAAAGTATTAAACATAAACATTGTTAATTATAAAAATTATGATCTAATATTTTTTCTCTCTATTTAGATTAATACGTGAATTATTAAATTTTCAAATGTTAATGGACTTTTAGGTCACCCGGTAAATTCATTTATTTATTATTATTATTGAAATTACAATAATAATAAATGAATGGTATGATTTAATAAATGAGCTAAATGATGGAAAATTTTTCATTTAAAATAGCTTAATTGAAACTTATATATTTAGCTGTAAACAAAATGTGAATGAGGAAGAGAAACTGTCATCAGACAAGACTCGGACTTTTTAGTATTAAACACAAGTATTGTATTGCAAATATCTTCACACAGAAGTAAAATGAATTAAATTATACTGCTTACCTTTCTCCTAATCTAGGTATTCTGTTGCTTCCAGTTTCTTGTTTAAAATCGCATCTTTTAAGTTCTGATGGATTGATCTTCTCACTTTTGCTGGCTATAGCAGAGTACTCATTGTTGATACATTTTCTACTATCACGATTTAAAATTTGTTGTTGCTTATTCGTTTTATTATTTGGATGGCTGTTGAACTGTAGATTTTCAATTTGAATTCTAAATTCAGATGCGTTTATCTGTTTATTTTCATTCATCAGTGGATGATATTCTGTTATTTCATCATCTTTTGCGAGATTTAAATTTTTCTGATGATGGTTTTCAATAATTGAAGAGTTATTCATTAGCTCATTTGCAATATTTAGAGTTTCATTCCAACTATTAGATTCTTTTTCAGGCTGAAGATTGTCCACAGATTTATCTACTAATTTATAATTGAATGGAAGAGTATTACTTGTAATAGGATTTTTCATTGCTTTAATTAGCATCTGTCCTTTAGAATTGTTTTCTGGTTCAAGATTTTGATTATTATCTTTATCAGTTTCTTTACAATCAATATCAATGATTTCAGTCAAATCATGATTAGTGTCCACGTCAGAAATTACCAGGGAAGTAAAAGAGTGTGGAAATAAATTAACAATATTGGACATGTTTTTGAACGATTCATTATAAAAATCAGAAGGAAAGGAATTGCTCATATGTTCAATCAGTATGTACCCTTTCTCTACTGCTTCGTGTTCTCTAGTAAAATCTCCATCTGTGGAGGGAAAAGTTCAAATGTATAGTTCAATGACGATTTAAATTAATAAATTTCATAATTCAGAATATTTTGATGATATTACAATTAATATAAAATTCCTTGTGTTACAACAGATAAATAATTCCTTTCACACTGAGAGCTATTTAAAATAGCAAGTAAAAAGTTTAAAATACAAGGCAATTGTTAAAGTTATTCGCTAAAGTTTTTTTAAGAAATTTTATCCTTTTAAATGCTTAGTTAAATAAAACATCAAATTTGTTAACTGTAAATATATCCCATGAATGTATGTATACATTACGTGAACATTGAATACACAACAACAAGAATTAGTGGCCAGAAAGTGTAGAAATTCATCAGAGAGGCAGCAACAAACAATACGTTATATTTATTTTGAAATAATACTTGTAACACATAGTGAGATATCTATACAAATAAATAAAATTGAAGTGTCTGTTTGTAATTTCAAAATAGGAGCTTTTTACTAAATGCATTTGAAGGTATATACGGTACTTATATCAAAAAACCAATTTTTAAAATTTTTGTCTGTCTGTCTGTTGGTCTGTCTGTTTGTTCCGGCTAATCTCGGCAACTTCTGGTCCGATTTTAAAAATTCTTTCATCAATGGAAAGCTACGTTATCAGCGAGTAACATAAGATATATTTTATCTCCATATTCCTACGGGAACGGAAACTATGCGGGTAAAACGTTGACGTTGCTTCCTCTCCTTCAAGTTGGCGAAAAATTATGCATTTGGTCAATAATGGAAATTTTAATAAAAATTTTCTCACATTTCTAACAAATAACTGAAACATAGTATAATTTAGCATCTATACAAAAAGCAATTTTTTAAATGGTTTTTTTATTAAGCATCTAATGTTTATTACATTACGTTTGTTAAATGTCAAACTCAAACTTTGAGAAATATCGCCAAGTTGGCTAAAAAGTTCTCTATTCCGACAATCCCAGATATTTTAATGCAAGAGGGAAACGAAATAAAGTTTTAGTGAATTGCGCGCGCGTGATATTGAAAATTCTATGGTAATATTAATTGACAGTTTCATAAAAAGTTTTGATTTATCGAATATTTACTATGAACTTTTTTAAACCTAATTATACAATATTCATATTTTGCACAAACTTTTTCACTCATACTGAACCTAGATATTTTACATGGATACTTTGAAGATATACTAGATAATATACTAGATATTACTATGGAGTTATTACCAGATATTAGATATTACTATATTACCATATAATGTCACTCGCTGAATAAATTTATGGAGCTTTACGCAATACTTATTTCATCTTCGGTCTTTCTATTCCTCAAACCTTTTGGAATAAGTACAAAGACTACATAGCGGAATATATTTTGCGACGATTGCAGCAAGTACAACCAAATATGCCTTTCAATGAACACATCTACATCGAACGCAATAAAGGTTTTCAGAATGGTTGGGAAGAAGCTACATGATTTTGGAATGATTAGTCCTAGACGTGTCGACGGAAATGGCTTCGATAATGAAATTGCTTGAGAATTAAACTACGATTTTATAGCGTTGCAACATCAAGAAACAGAATTTATCCCTCAATTAATTCCAGAACAAAGTCACGTTTTCCAGCAAGTGTTACGCAAAACATAATCCGGCTGCGGTGCACTCTTTTTTCTCGACGCTCCTGGAGGAACCGGAAAAACGTTTTTGCTAAACTTATTATTAATGACCATCAGAAAAATCCAGAAGATAGCAGTTGCTATGGCTTCTTCTGGTATAGCCGCGATTTTACTGACCAAAGGTCGTACTGCACCATTCCGTTTTAATATTATCGCTTAATCTTGCATTTGAAGATTCACTCATCTGAAATTTTAGAAAAAATAGCTCTCAAGGCTGGATGCTTCCACAATGTAAGTTTTTATTGTGGGATGAAAGTACGATGTCACACAAGAAAGCTGTAGAAGCGTTAAATCGGACTCTTCAGGATTTACGAGATAGTATATATATTATAGGGAGGAATGGTAGCTTTATTATATCTTGGCTGGTGAATTCAAGCTTATGGGGAAAAGTTGAAAAATTCAGTCTGAATATTCTGTTTTAAGTTCTTTTAAAGAGGAATTATATATTAAACGTAGATACTTTCGATTTTTAAAAACATTAACAGTTTAAGTTATTGAATATTTGTTGTTAATTATTATAATAAATTACGTTTTCAGTTTTTTTAAACTAAGCTAAATTTTAGAATTTTTAAACAATAAAAAAATTACTATAGTATATTATTTACTTTCTAATGATAATGATTAAGACTGTGACAGTTATTTAAAGACATCGTCGCGAGTGGAGCCGCGGGTAAAAGCTAGTTGAAAATAAAAGTCTTGCTCACAACTACATGATCGAAATAAAATAGTCATTTTTGAATCCATAGTTCTTTTACAAAAAAAAATAATAATTGTAATATATTTGTGTGGTATTGATTAATTAGGAAAATTGTAGGAACCTCTAGGACGATGACACATGAATCTACTCTTTTAGGTACGAAGTTAATGAGATTACAAATTGAACCATAAAAGATGGCTCTCAATTTCCTATCAGCAGTTTGCTACAGTTCGTCTTTTGAGAGTGGCATGCGGTGTCCCCAATCACATAGACGTTTTCGTTAAGTGAGAAGTCAGGGGCCAATGTAGGCCAGAAAATCACCGGTATACCTTACAAAGCCCATTGGTGTTTACGTGCAGTGCATGATAGGGCATTATCCTGCTGGTAAGGCACACTGGGTATTCCTCAAAGGAAGGGAAGTGACACCAACCTCAGCACATCATAAATATATCGATGGGCCATCATAGTACTCTGAGAGAGCCAGATGTGATCTGCTATCGTACAAGAATGCACCTTAACCCATGGTGCCAACATTGTGGCGAGGTAGAACGTTTCACTAAAGTGGTTGGATTGAACCTGTCACAACGCTGGCTTTTGTATACGGCGACTATCATTGGACAAACAGAAACATCACCCGCCTAGGGGAACGCAAGCATGTGCCATTCCACCGTCCAAGTCACTCTAGCCCGCGACCATTGCAAACGGATTCTCTGTGAATTGAGGTCAATGACAATCATCTTAAAAGACACCATGAATATGCAAGTCACTAAGAATCAATTGACAGGTAAGGGTTCTGGTCAATGCGGGAACATCAAGAGTGTCCTATACATTCTGCAAAATAGTTCAAAGGTAGCGTGCGTGGTAACCATAACTCGTCGGTCTACCTGAGATAACATCCCTCTAGCAACATTAATCTCCGTCAGATATGCCATTTTTCCTTGTTCCAACTATCTTTTCCACAGCCAGTATATCTTGGAGGCGATTAGGTTAGTATTAGCTGAAATTTGACAAATGGGTCATCATGCCCATCCCAGTTCAATCAATATGCCTCGTAAAATAATTAGTCTGCTGGAACTACTTCTGGAATTCTTTGCTATTACATGAGTCCTCTTAGAATACAACAACAAAATTCCACAATGATTTCCTTGAGGGATATAAAAAATAGGTATTGCCTATTCTGAGGGTTTCTTCCTTTATAAACAACTAAATGTGGGCCAGAGAGCTGCGCATTTCACATCAATTCCATCATTCGACGAGGTGCGTCTACTACTAAAATTTGCATAATTTTCTGGGTTTTGCCTTTTAAATGTCTTGTAGTGTATACTTTGGCATCTGTACAACATTGTCGTATCCAATCCTCCAATCATATAATTTTAAGCCCGAAAACCGTTTATAACTTTAATCCAATAGATATTGCCAATTAAATATTAAAACAATTTATTCTCTCAGGGAAAGGAAAATTATGCCCCCTACTTATTCAAAAAAATAAACGAAGTTTTCTCTGAGAGAAGTTGTTCTAAAATTTAATTTTGCTTTAAGATGGTTGGTTTTTTGCTCTTTGGTTTGAAACATTTTTGAAAAGAAAAAAGACAGAAATAGAACAAATAAATAACATTTGCTGTAAAAAAATATTACCTTTGTTTAACTTTTTATTTCAATGGTGCAATTAACAAAACGTTTAAAATTTCTTAACAAATTTTGGTTACTTAACTATTACTATTGAGAAAGAGTAAGAGAGAGAGAGAGAGAGAAAAACGGTTAAATAATTTGATTTTTATGAAAAAGTATTTTATTAACTAAGAGCAAATCAATATTGAATCATACTGTTGTTTACATGTTATTCTATTTTTTTTTTTTTAATTTCCAGAAAAAATTTATAGGAAAAAGACTTAAATTATCATATTAATTTTTAACATTTATGTTATTTTATACTAATGTTATTACTTTTTATATTTTTCTTACTATTAGAAATAAAAAAAATATATTATGCTTATCTACAAAAGACCATAAATATGAAACTACATTTATAAGCATCAAGCATTAATTTTTATAGAAATAAATACTAAGGAAGAATACTTTTGCACTATCACACTTACAGGTCACTAAAATTTAATGTGTAAATGAAAAAATTAAAGTATATTTGTGAGAGTTCATGAGAAATAACTTCTCAAAATGTTTAACAAAAACATTTTATTCGGTTTTAACATCTAGGGGACAATTTACATTCATTTAAAGAGCTAAACAACACAGCCGTCGGCTACATGCCGTGAGCCAGAACACAGACTGACTAAACTATTTCATTTCGAAATCATACAATTGCATAATAAAAAAAAAGACAGCCAATCAGCGGCTCGCACTACAGGCGCTTCGAACGGATATGAAAAAATAAATAATCCTTGAATAAAAAGAAAAGTTTGAGTTTCAATCATTTCGGCCGGCGGGAAAGAAGAAAAAGAGTGATACTTCCCTTCCCTCTTCAAATCCCACAACTCGGCCGTCCTGACATGTCGCTGTCCTCAGCGAACGCGAGTATAAAAACAATTTAGAACGGAAGCATCCTGTAATGCTTACAATCAAATTACATTCAAAAATAACACTGACATAAAAATACACTATGAAGCAATTTGAAAAGAAATACAATAAATCACAAATGATAAACACTTCAAATTATAAAAAAAAGTTCACAAATTAAACACTTAAAAATAAATGCACAGTAGAAGTATGTGGAAGTATGAGCCATAAAAATAACACGCGTAGAAAAATGCCAAAGGAAAATTACTAAGGGAACAAAAAAAAATGTCTATCCAAAAGGTTTCATTAGGTCGACAGCTGTTGTCGTTTGGTTTGGGCCTGCATGATTCCCTATCTTGGATACCTCGTATCTTCCTTTGCCGTTGACCTGAGTCACTTCATATGGTCCGAAAAATTTGGGTCTAAGCTTTAGACCAGTTCCAAACTGAGTTCGTTGGATGGCCACGATGTCACCGATCTTGTATTCGGTAGCTTCCTTACACTTCTTGTTGTGCTGCTTCCTATTTTCGTCTTGGATTTTGAGAATGTTTTTAACAGCTTCTGATCTAAGCTTGTTTCTTTGATCGTTGAATTCTTTGAACATCTCTTCGATAAGGATTTCTCTTATGGAGATGTCTTCGCTGCTTCTCATCTTTACACCTGTCAGAAGTTCGAATGGTGTAAACTTAGTGCTACGACAGATGGTGTCATTCAAAATTCTTTGTGCTTCTGGCACGTGCTTGAACCACTTCGTGGGGTCTTCAAGGGTAAGCTTGGTCAGTGCTGGAATTAGGGTTCTATGAACTCGTTCGACTTGACCATTCCCACGTGGTACTCCTGTTGCAATTTGCAGATGCAGGATATTTTCTTTTTCACAGTACTCTTTGAAGCTGTTCGATGTGAACGCTGCTCCTCTGTCGGTGATTATCCGGACTGGGTTTCCAAATGTTTTCTGTTGGAGTCTAAGTTTCTCCAACGCGTCTTCAGCGGATACGGACTTCGTAGGATAGAGCCACACGAATTTCGAAAACGCATCTACGACAGTCAGAATATGCTGATAATTCTTGTTTGTCGAGGGCATTGGTCCTATGAAGTCTACATGGTAGGTGTGGAGAGGGGTATCTTCTTTGGGAATTGGATGCAACATCCCCTCTTTCTTGCCGGTTTTCTTGTTTGCAAGGATGCATGGTATACAATGCGCTATTGTGTTTTCCACTTTAGACTGCAATTTCGGAATGTAAAACTCTTGCTTCACAATATCTGTTGTTTTGGCGACTGCAAAATGTCCTTTCTCGTGAGCCATCTTGATCAGCTCTGTCTGCATTCCTTCTGGTACTACGACTAATTCTCGGCCATTTTCGTACTTATACAGGATCTTATTCTTCATGAAGTACTCTTGATCTTGGCCCTCGTTCAATAAGGACTTAAGAGTGGTGATGTAGTCGTCCTTTTCTTGGGATATCCTTAATTTTGCTGTGATAGTATCGGTAATTATCATTATAGGATACCTGCTCAATGCATCAACATGTCGCATCTTTTGTCCTGCTCTATGTTCTATTTCGTATTCGAATTCCTCTAAGAGGAAGGCCCATCTTGCGATACGTGTAACCAGGTCTTTTTTGCTCATCGTCATCTGAAAAGCGGAGCAGTCTGTCACAATCTTGAACTTATTGCCGAATAGGTAGACCCTAAACTTCTTGAGGGCTTGCACAATGGCTAAGACCTCCAGCTCATAACTACTGTATTTTTCTTCGGCTGGGCTAGTCTTTCGGGACATATAATAGACAGGATGCAACATTCCGTCATCAGCTTCTTGAAGTAGTACGGCACCGTAGCCGTATTTACTCGCATCAGTGTGCAACTCAGTTCTTGTACCTTGCCTGAATATCCTTAGGACAGGGCTTTCAGACAGCGTCTCTTTAAGTCTCTCAAAAGCTTCTTTCTGTACGGCTTCAAACGTAAACGGATGATCTTTTCTAAGTAGATCACTCAATGGTTTGGCGATACCGGCATATCCTGGGATGAATTTCCGGAAGTAACTAGTTAAACCCAAAAAACTTTGTACTTGTTTAACTGTCTTAGGAGTAGGGTAATTCTTAACTGCTTGAGTCTTCGAATCTGAAGGTCGTATGGTTCCTTCCTTCACAACGTACCCAAGAAACTCAACTTCTTTTTTCAGGAACTGACACTTTTTAAACTTGAATTCAAGTCCATATTTCACTGCCAAATCAAATACTTTCTTTAGCTTTCTAAGACCGTCTGCTTCATCCAAAGAAGGTATTATTAGGTCATCCATATAAGTTATTACTGTACCTTCACTTATTAGTTGTCTATAAATGCTATTTACATATCTCTGGAAAACTCCTGGGCTTGTACTTAGGCCAAACGGGACTTTATTAAATTCGTACTGCCCATCAGGTACAATGAAAGATGTATATTTTTTGCTGTCTTCGTCAACATTTACGTGGAAAAAGCCATTCTTCAGATCAAGGGTTGTGAATACTCGAGCCTCTTGAAGTCTATCTAGTACATCCTCGATTAAAGGAAGTGGAAATCTATCCTTTACCAGCTTCCGGTTCAACTGTCGATAGTCCACACAGAGTCTTGTTGAGTGGTCTTTCTTCTTTACTAAAACTATCGGACTAGCATAATCCGACGAACTAGGGCGAATGATTCCATCTCTGATCCATTCGTCGATTTGTTTATTGACCTCTTGTCGTTCTGGAAACGAGAGTCTTCTAGCTCTTTGATAAACTGGTATTTCGTCTTCAAGGATGATCTTCATTGATACATCCGTAGATTCCGTCTTCTTTGGTTGATACGAAGACACCATGTCTTCAACGCGACAGGCAATTTCAGCATTCTGAATGTGTCGCAGGTCTAACTCGTCTTGCTCTTCTTTCTTCGAAATGTTGAAAATCCAATCTGGAGATTCTGGTTTCACCTTTTCTTCATGAAAAGGACAGGAAGCATGGGCGAGGAATGCTGACCCAATGATTGCCTCAAACTTAAGAGCTGCGCTGGGGACAACTTGAAAGTCTAGACGGCAAACGTGTCCGTCTATCTCCGCAACATGTCTGAAAGATCCAAGTGTTTTAACTTGTCCCTGACCAAGTCCGGTCAGGACCGTTGATTCCCTCCAAAGTTTAAGTTTTGGATTCATCCTCTTGTAGACGTCAAAACGTATGAGGTTGCGTACACTGCCTGTATCCAATAAGGCTGTGACGACAAAGTCTCCTATCTTGACCTGTTTTGTAAACTTCTGCAAATCTACATCCGGATATTCTGTTGCTTCTTCTGGTACTTCATTGACGATGTGAACAGGATGCGTGTCAGAGTGCGTGTTGATCTCATTCCCTTGACTTCTTCTTAATTCGGGACATGCATTTCTTAGGTGGTCAGGAGAATCGCACTCATAGCAACGAAAATTCTTCTGTCCAGAAGTCTTGCTTTGGGCTGGCATGGAACCTCTGCCTCCCGGTTCAGTCTTTGTTTGACGTTTATCGTAGAATCTCGTGTGATTCTCTGTAGATCTACCATGGTTGTCATTATATTTTCCACGGTTGTCTCTAAACCTTGCATGGTTGTCGCTAAGTTTTCTGCGATTATCTTGGAACCTTGATTTGTCGTTATGACTGGGACGACTCTCATTCTGTTTCCTACCGTGGTGGTTATTTCTTAAGCTATCTTTTAAGCTTTCAAATTCGTCGAATTTATTGGCGAGTTCTTCAGGCTGTTTCAATTCGAGCCACTCTCCAAAAAAATGATCTTTAATATCCTCAGGAGCTTTTGCCTTTATTCGCTCAGCAATAAGTAGGTTTACTAAGCCTTCAAAAGTGGTTATCTCTAGAGTAGAAATCCATTCCCTAAAGTAGCAACTTAATTCGTGGGCGAAACTACGCCAAGTCTTTTCAGGGTCCTTTTGATGTCTGTAAAATAGAGTTTTAAGTTTTTTGCAGACAACTTGTACTTTTTCAAAACCAGCTCCTTAACATAGTCGTAGTTATTCGCGTTTTCAGCTGTCTCCCTCGCCAACATGTTAGAGATCTCTGGAGGCATCACATGGAGTAGGTAAACTACCCATTCTTCTCTTGGTACTCTGGCCATCTCAGCTCGCCTCTCAAAGTTGACGAGAAAAAGACTCATCTCATCTTTCTTCTCATCAAACTTAGGCGTGATTTGTGCCAAAGGGATCTTATGATGAACCTCCTCAGTTCTTCCAGGGGGCGTCGTGGCTGCTGGGGCTGCCTGCAATTCTAAACGTCGGATCTCTAAACGTTGTAATTCAATTTGCCGCTGCTCAGCCTCAGCTTCACGTTCAAGTCGTCGCTGCTCAGCTTCACGTTCAAGTCGTTGCTGCTCAGCTTCACGTTCAAGTCGTTGCTGCTCAGCTTCACGTTCAAGTCGTTGACGCTCAGCTTCATGTTCAAGTTGCTGACGCTCAGCTTCTGCTTCTTCAAGTCTTTCTCCGATTATTCTATCCAACATAATTCGGACTGCCTCTTCGTTAAAATTCTTACTTTCAAGAATTATGTGCTTAATGTCGGGAACTCTGCTGTTCGGTAGAACATTTTCACCGAGTTCTTCACAGACGTTCACCAGATCCGCCTTTTTACCTTTCGCTAAAAATGCCATTACGAAAGAGTTCGGTACTTAATGAGGCACTAGTAATAATTAGCTTCTAAAAATTATCAATACTGACTTTTATAATTGGAAAAAACAAAAAGAAATCCAATACTAACATTCAAAGACACTACCTTTATATTGAAAAATAATATCTACCATAACAAACAAGAACTATGCACTGTTATGCACACCACTGGTGTTTATAATCTTTTTAATTACACCCTAACAACTTTTAAGATTTAAAAAAAACAAGGTTAAATTTAGACCGCGCGTTAGGCAATGACTTCATGCACAAGTCAGTGAATTTTATCCTTTCAAACACAATTAGAATTTATATGGCTCATACCTCGTTAAAGAGATAATAATCACAAATATGTTATACGTAATATGATTATGTTCACTTTTCAACAATATGCACGTGCAATGTAGTACCAACACAATAGTCACAATGCTTAACCTAGTACTGCACTATCAAACAGTGTGGATCACAAGATTTACTCAACTCTGGTACTATACCAACAGCTAACACTTACTATAAAGATTTTTCATTCTTATTTGACAAGATAAATCATAATTTATTCATAAAAACTATTTTTAAATCACAACTGTGGACCTAGTTTCGGTTTAAAAAAAAAGAAAATCTACTTTCGTTTTCAAAAGAAATAAAATCTACGTTCATTTTTTAAAAGAAAGAAAATGTACCTTTTTCTGTTATCAAATAACCTGAAATTAGCATTCTAAGCATTTCTTAACACACACAATGATTAAGAATAACTGAACTCACTTGAAAAGGAATTAAATCCTATTAGCACAAAACATTACACAGTACTGTAATACTTTAAAAAAAAACCAAAAATATCAATAAAATTACTAAATCTATACTAAAATTGATCAAATTCAACCGAAACTTGCATGAAAAGAATTATATCATATTATCACAAAATATATAATACTGTAATGTAATACTTTCAAAAACATCAATACTATTACCAAATCTATTCTAAAATTGATCAAATAAAAATATCAATAATCGAACAACAATACTGATCAAGTTAACGATTTGAAATTATTCACTTTTCACAACTAAAAAAGCATAGCACCATAAATCAAAATTTGGTGAAAATCAAAACAGTACTTATCTTGACTCTTCAGGTAGTCCACTCTTGAAATATACACCGGACACTGGTGAAAACGAAACACGAGATTGTCACTGACGAAACACGAGACTGTCACTGACGCAATACAGCAAGATCACTGAACTTTTTGAGTCCACTAGGCAGGACTATAGATGAACACACCCAAAAGCGAAACGGTGCCGGACAAAAAACCAGACGAGGAAACTGCAGGGCCGGAGCGAGAATGAAGCCCGAAACGAAACTGGAATCCGGAACACTGGAACCCGAACGAAACTGGAATCCGCAACACTGGAGCCCGGAACACAACTGAAATCCGCAAAACTGGAGCCCGGAACACAACTGGAATCCGCAAAATTGGAGCCCGGAACAATACTGGAATCCGCAAAACTGGAGCCCGGAACAATACTGGAATCCGCAAAACTGGAGCCCGGAACAAAATCGTAACGGCTTCCTAAAAGCCGAGAGACAGTTGGCTGTTTTTTCTCACGCAAAAACATGTCAGAGCCGACAAACTAATCTGCGGGGATTTCCCTAAAATTCAATCCCGGCCGAACCCCCAATCTGTGAGAGTTCATGAGAAATAACTTCTCAAAATGTTTAACAAAAACATTTTATTCGGTTTTAACATCTAGGGGACAATTTACATTCATTTAAAGAGCTAAACAACACAGCCGTCGGCTACATGCCGTGAGCCAGAACACAGACTGACTAAACTATTTCATTTCGAAATCATACAATTGCATAATAAAAAAAAGACAGCCAATCAGCGGCTCGCACTACAGGCGCTTCGAACGGATATGAAAAAATAAATAATCCTTGAATAAAAAGAAAAGTTTGAGTTTCAATCATTTCGGCCGGCGGGAAAGAAGAAAAAGAGTGATACTTCCCTTCCCTCTTCAAATCCCACATATTTACATATATATATATATAACCAAACTACATAAGGACTGAGTCATGTTAAATCTGTAATTTCTGCAGAGGCTTTTTTTAGTCAGTTGGGTATCCGTTATCTGACATTAATTGAGAATTTAAAAAAGGCAATAGAACATTTTATGAATATTTTTCTATTACTCAGAAATGGAATATGGGTTGAAATCAACAACACAATTAGGACAACTTTCGGAACGCATTAAATCAACGCCACTTGGGAATCGGCAATCCATCACATCCAAAATAAAAACAATTTAAATCCTAAAACACATTGAAGTTCATAAATTAAGAATAATGCCAACTCCGGCTAATAAAGGTTCAGAAACAAAACAAACACGATTTATTCATAAAGCCTATTTATTAAACAAAAGATAAAGAACAAAAAAGAGGGGGTGTGTATAATACCACTCAGAAAAACCACAATTTTTGCTCTCTGGAGAAAATATATATACTGCTGTTTGTAAAAAATGCAACACAATGAAGGAATCATAAGAATTAAATGAACTTTGCAGCAAATATCAATTACACGATGTTATCTAAAATAGTAAATTTCAGAGCCACCGAGCATGCGTGGCGTGCGCAGCGCCCTCTGAACTGATGCTGAAAGCGTATAAATAGAGGGCTGTAGTGGGACGTTGAAAATAGTTAATGATTATTTGTTCATGGCGAACGTTTAGTGAGACCTAAGTATGTCTCCACGACGAAATAAGAAGAAATTCCAACAACCTATGGAGTTTGAATAAGGGAGGATTTTCGTCCTTCGAAAAGGAGGATTTTCCTATCGCGCAATAGGAGCTTATGTACAGCGGAACAGTTCCACAGTGATGCGAGTTGGAAGCAGTGAACCGACGAGCACCGAAGAACTCGGAAAATTAGCAGGGGACAACGGAAGGTGACGTCAGCGCATGGTGGTGAATGATCGTACTGCTTCCTCCAGGCAGTTGGCAGAACGGTGGTCTACTGCTGCAGTGTCCTTATGTCAGCTTCGTCAATTCTTCGACGTCTGCTGCACCGTGGATTGTGTGCAAAGGTAAATTTATACAGGATCCCCTTCACGGCAAACCATCGACGGCTGCGTCTGCAATGGACTCATGAGCACAGAGCCTGATTGGCACCAAGTTGTCTTTTCAGATGAATCACGCTTCAATTTGTGGACAATGATGGCCGCATTCGTGTTAGACTCTATGCTCGTGAACTGCCTTCCAGAGTGCGTTATCGAACGACATAGTGGCCTAACATCCGTAGTTATGGTTTGGGGTGCGATTTCGCAACATGGACGATCCTATTTGATACTAAATGAGGGTAATTTCAATAGTAACAGGTACGTCCTTGAAGTGTTACAACCCGAAGTCGTTCCCTTCCTTCAAGGCATCCCTGGAGCTATCTTTCAGTAGGATAATGCACGCCCACATATTGCAAAGACTGTTCGAGACTTCTGTTCAGACCAACACATGCAACTTCTTCCTTGGCCTGCTCATTCGCTGGATATGTCGCCTATTGAGCACGTGTGGGATTTGGTTGGTCGGCGTCTCGCTCGTGATCCGCGTCCTGCAGCTTTAAAAGACGAACTTTTGCTGTGCATACAAGCAATATGGAATTTTCTTCCACAAGCAGACATTCAAAATCTGTTTGATTCCATGCCTCGTCGTATAGCAGCACTTATTTCAGCGCGTGGTGGCTACATCTGATTTTCAGACACTTATTGTTTTTTCTTTGAATATTTCGTCATTTATTTGTACTAATACAAGTAATTTGTGCATTAAATTTCATTTAACTCTCAGGATTCCTTCATGGTGTTGCATTTTGTACAAACAACAATTTATATATATAAAACTTCCCTTCACAAAAACTTAATATTATATGGTTGGTGTGATGGGTAATACATTGTATGTCTACCTATCTTGAAATACAATCCGTACAACACCTAGGCATGCTGAGAATCAAATTATCGAGCTGATCATGGGGAAGTTTATCCACTAAGCCAGAAATGCTCTCCGAAATTCATGAACACCTGTAAAAGGTGGCTGACAGGCTGCAACTCGTCGGCCGAACATGTCCCATACATGCTTTATCGGATTCAAGTCATGTGAGAATACTGGTCATTACCTATGGATAACATCCTCGGATTGAGGGCATTCGGTTAATATATTTGCTCGGTGAGGACAGGCGTTGTCATCAATAAACACAAATTTTGTACTCATAGCATCCTTAAGCAAATTTGTATGCTGTTTCAGAATGATGGTCCGACAAATTTTATCTGTCTTGATTCCAATTTGAAAAAACAGATCTGTTCTGGAGTCCAGTATAAGTCCCCCCAAACGAGCAATGCTGCACCACCGAAGTGGTGTCGTTGTCTTGATGGTAAAGGGTACCTGGCGTTCTTCATATGAAAAGTCTGACGTGAATCAGACTGCAAGCCAAACCTAGACTCGTCGGAAAACATCACATAACCCCACTGTGACGATGTCTACATTGCATTTTCTCTAACCGCTGGCGGCAATGGTTGCCGTGAGCGGAACACATCTGACAGGCCTCCGAACTCATATGCTTATTTGTCCCAGTCATGCCCATGGCTACAGATAGCTGACGAGACAAGTGGGATGTTGTGCTAAGTCTGTTTCTTTTGGTAGTTATTACCAAAAAATCGGTCTTTATTCGGCGTTGTAACTCGGGGCCGACCTGTACTGTAACGGCTGCGAACATTTCCGCCATCTTAAAATCGTAGCCAAGGCCTAGAGATAGGCCAGATTCTAGTCAGCCGATAATTCTACCACGCAAAAAAATCATCCACATGAGTCATCTGCGTCATAACTATTCGGTTAAGGCAATGAACGGTTTGCAGAACGCTAGTGAACAATTTAATTCCTTTGCCACCATTCCTTATCTCTTATACACTCGTCTTTGTGACGTACACAGACGCCACCTGGTGGCTTCCTGTAATTTGTATATTATTCTTGAAGATGTGTGAGATCATTCCACAGGTGAAGTTTTTTTTTCAAGAGTTCGATTTCCGTTGGATTATTCTGAATCATCCTTAATTTATGGACATGAGTATATATATATGGATGTTTGTATATATGACCTCTCTTCACTCCAAAACCGTTCAACCGATCACTATTAAAATTGGCATGTATATGTATTTTATTGTGTAGAAGGTTTTTGCTTTATCCTCTTTGTTGCAGCTCCCCTCCAGGTGGCACTACAGCATATCGAATTCTGCACCGTTCAATCCATCGCTAATTTGCCAACTTGGCTCAAACGCCAACATTTCACTATATTTTCAATGAATCGCCATTATAATGTATAGAACGGCAATGCGAGCGAATATTACAATTTTACATAAAATATAAATACAAGAGAAAGTAATATTAGCGTATTACACATCCAGATATAAATTATTTACACTATTCTAAGCATTCATTATTCAAAATTTGTAACAATATGTTACTTTTGTTAAGCAGAGATCATCTTAATAATGTGTTTTCAAAAATCAACTCACAAGGGAGTTACGGGGGCGTTATAAATTTTAAAAAAATCCTTTTTATCAACTAATAGACCTACAGACTTTGTTTAGCAAATGTAATTTTTGTTCAGCAAAAATATACAAAAAGCTTTTTTTAATTGACAATTCTCGTAAAATTTAACTCATTAAAAATTTCTTTTTCCTTAAGTTTGTTTTTTTTATTTTTTCAATTCACTCTTGCAAAGAACGGGTATACCAATTTGCAATGGCATAACGTACACCCCCGTACTGCGGGGGGGGCAAGGCTTCTAGGGGGCCCAAAGCCGGACTGCGCCATTGACGTTGATTTTCTCAAAATTCGCTTCACATTTTTCAATTCGAATTTTTAGCGATTTTGCAATCGGCGATTTAAAGTCATTCAAAATCAAAATTTTCATACTCTCATTAGATATATTTGATCCAATAATCAAATCAGAAAACATTTTTTTTTATTCGCTGTAATCCTCGCGACGAGAGATACTTTTCTTCAGCGGGTTTTCTTTTTAAACCTAAATTACTAACAGATAAAATAAATGTCAGATGGAGAATCGGGGATATATTGTTGGAAGATAAATAAACTCACTGTTATTATTATAGTATACTTTACATTAGCTGAGAGAGAGAAAAATTAAATGATTTACTTTCTACCGAAGTTGCAGAGTAACTTATTGGCAACTTTAGTTTTCCCTCCCCCTCATGTATTTAATTTTCATTTAACGAAGTCGTAAATAACGTACATCTGTTATGCTTTTTTCACGTGAAATAGTATTACGATACTTGAAAAACCATAGAGAGCATTTAAATAATAATTTGGTCAGATTTATGAGTATTCTATCAAATAAAGCATAATGAGAAATGTTTAACAAAATTGTTTTAGAACAGACATCTCTATTTTTATATTCAATGCGCTTAAATTTAGGGTGTGTACCCTTACGATTAAAACATTTTCATCTCACTTATCGCTTTCATTATTAGAACTGTATTTTTTTTATCGTAATTTAATATTCTGGTTAAAAAAAAAATGGTGTTTTGACAAGAAGAAACGTGGCCGTAAAAATGAGTGGAGTTTAAAAAACTTTTAATGTTTCTCAAAAACGAAAAATTCGAAAGGAGAAAGAGTATAATATTCATTGTGAAAGTGCAAGATTGGATAAAATTTTAATATCTGCAAATACATAATCTTGTGCAAGTTCTTGTTATCGTAATGCTAGTGAACCTGATGAACAAATCATGGAAGTGAAAATGAATTCACAAGAAAAACACAGTTTCGAACACTTCAGCTAATAAGGATACTCTATCTGAAAAAAAGAAGTCGTAAAATGAAAACTGAGAAAAACAGACTCGCATAGAAGGGATTTTGCGCTTTATGTAGGTACTCATATTGATACAGATTTTGAAGGAACAAATGTTCTTTTAGTCTGTGTATTAGAAATAGTAGTTGTGTCTTTATCTTAGCGCACGTGGAATGTATCAATTTTTTATTTCTTTTTTCATCATATCATTTTTGCATCATACAAAGAACTCTCTTTTTCAAGAGTGGCAGTATTTATGCTAGAATATAATCGAACTTTAAATCAAGCTCATCCCGGGATTTAGAAACTAAGAATAAGGTAAGCGATATCTTTTTTCTTTCGCCACAATTTGAAAACGAAGATTATTTTACAGTTTTCGTGTCTTTCTTAATGTATTGTTTTTATTTAAGTTATCAGGTTATTTTTCGACTGTTGTTAGAGAGATTTTCCATTTTAATAAATACCATAAATACTCTCTAATGTTAAAAGCTATTTATTTCGTTTATTCAGACAAGTTGATTTTGTATTCAGTTATAAGTTTAATGTTCAAAAAATTTTAGGTGATGTGTATAGGTACATTATGTTTGGTTTTGTAATCCTTTGTAAGATCTGACTTGATGCCCAAAACCTGACCTTGCGAGAGGAGGGGGGGGGGGCTATTATTTTCCGTTACGCTACTGCAGCTATTGAATAGCTCATTATCTTTTTTGAAATAATTTTTATAGTTACTACTAAAACAGTGAACGCAGATTTTTTCTGCTTGATTTTTGTTGGTATCGCTACAAACCCGTTTTTATTTTAAAAGCTATGAAAAAAACGAGTTTTCTTTTATTATTCTCAATACTCGGAATGAACTAAATAAAATATCATTCGAAATTTTTTTTCAAATTCTGGTTTTTAAATTTGTTTCGCTGTTTATGTACGCAGACTTTTTCTAGCAAGTATAGACAAAAAAATGTGATCTGGCTTGGGGCCCAAGACCTGACCTTGCGGGGGGGGGGGCAATTATTTTCCGTTACGCCACTGCCAATTTGTATATATATAAATATATTCGGCACTAGAATCTTACTTGTGAATGAAAAATTAGTTCACATTCAGTTCATCCTCTTTTATTTGCGTCTGCAGGTTGTGTCAAACACATCCTTTACAAGACAAATTCTCTTAATGTGAATATAGATTCATTATGGACTAAATTCATGACGGTCACATGATAATATAAACACGTGTTCTACATTGAATTCAAAATGGACAATAAACTAGCTCATACTTTTTATTCTATTTGTAAAACTTAGGTAAAATTTCAAATTGCATGATTGGGTAAAGATGCTCAAGAGTTATAAAAAGAAATTTCTGCAAAAAGATTTTAAAATTAAAGAAAAAAAGTCTTGTTTTATACATGTACTTTTAAATAAAGTGAAAAATATTAATTTTTAAAAAAAAAAGTTTCTGTAAAAAGCGTAATTTGGCAACAACGAAGTGCATTTATCGTGACTATGACGTCACGTGTTTTTGAACTTGATTGGCTAAAAACACGTGGTTTAAAATTATCATGTGATTATGACGTCACATGAATTTGGTCCATTCAAAATCTTGTGTAAATAGGAGTTTAGCAAGTTCTTTATACACACGCGCGCATTTTCTTTTCTTTTTTTTTTATTCTATGAAATTTTTGAGAGAGTTCAAATGAAATATAACTGATTACTTACCTCCCTCTAATGGCAAAATTTCAAAACTGGAATCTTCTTTTATAGTTATGTCCTCATTCTGTAAAAGTTTAAAACAAGATTTGTTAGAAAAAAAACTCATAGTATTACGCACTAATCAAAAAGTTAGATAATTTTATAATATTTTATTAATGAAAAGTATATTGAGTATTGAAGGAATTTTTTTTTACCAATGTATTTTTAAAACTAACAAATGAAAAATATTTCGCGATTGTAAAACACAATGATGACTGACACAAATTCAAAAATATTTACAATTCCTAAGCGAAATTGAAAATGCATGAAGTTCAGAAAAATTGAAAAAGAAAGTACACGGAACTCTTATTTTCCTGGAATCATGAATGTGACAAAATTATAAATTAATGGACAAAATGATCTGATTCTTAAAATATCTAATTCCTCTAAAAAAAATTATGTAAACTACAATTTCAATATTTGAAATGAAAGGGAAACAAGACCTTCAAAAGTAATTTCACAAACACGTTTATTAAATACGTTTCGATTGCTTTTAAAAAAATATATTGAAAGAGAGGATTTTTTTAAAAAAGAAATTCTTTCATATTTTGAAAGTTTTGTACAAGAGACAATAGTTCATTTTGATAAATTTTACAAGTCATTTTATGTCGAGCAATGTAAAACGTTTACCTTAATTAGGCTAACTGATTTTTTAAAAAAGCTTACTAAATAGTTATTAGTTGAAATTCAGAATTGTTTATGCTGTGCTACAAAAAATAAAAGCTCTTAGTTTCAGTCCGATTAACTGACGCACCTTAATGGATGACCATGCATTTTGCATGTGGATATTACGATTACGATTATTATTATGCATCCAACAGTGTAAAATGCTACTAAATATTTATCAACAAGTTATTTACATTGGTCAAACTTTTAAATTTTGTTTTGTATCGTAAAAAATACACCTAATCATGTCGAATGATATATTAAGTAGAATAGAATATAGATATACAAGTGTCCGGAACGATAATCGGGCAAGAGGTAATAGGTGGAATCATATCGGTTCTGGGAAAAATATTTTAAAAAAATAGCTTGCACTTGGTAGGTATTCGAACACGTTGAAAATGACCAAATTCAGTCACGACAGATTTTTTTTGTATTTTATTTTATCGAATAGAGCTATCTTTTGACTTTACGAAACATACTTTGTTTTGTTTCTTCGCTACCTAGAGAGGCCAGGTTACAATCAACGTTATAAAGTTAGAAAAACCGGAAGTGGGTTTTTGATCTACCAGAAGTGGGCATTTAAAGTGCTCAAAATCTACCATGGAGAGTCTGATAACTCAAAATATTACGAATGTATTTCTATAAAATTTTTGTAACCTGATACTTATGTTATTTTCTAGAGAATGTACTAAAATATTTTTTATTGTATGAATACTTTTTGAGTTATGGCTTGTTATTTAAATAATGGTCTCATAAAAAATGTAACATTTCTTATAATGTTTACTCAATCAGCTCTAAAATTTTCAAATTTTAACAACAAATAAAAATTTTAGTACATTTTCTATATAATCGCATCTAATTTGTTTTAGTAATACTTTTACTAATATATGTTTATTACTTTTTTCTCTAACTGCTTTGAAGTTTTTCAAAAATATTGCTAAAATTTCACTTATAATTGTGATTTTTGTGAAATTCAGGTAATTTATTTTAAATATTGATAGTTAAATAGTAATATTTATTGGTATTGAGTCCTGAAAGAGCATTTATAATGTTTTAGTATGCTATTTTGTTAAAAAGTACTCCGTACGTGTTCGGATACCTTAGTGTGGACGAGCACATTTTCGAAAACGGGGGAAATTGACACCCGCCATCACATCATTAGCTACTGAGAACACAAATTTTACAATTAAACGATGATTTATTCACTAACATCACCTTACATAGCTGTACTGTTAGTCGCAACCACAAATCGGACAAAAAAACGTTCTAATTTAGTTAAAATTTACGTAATTTGTGTGAGTCGGGGTTTGAGAAAAAAATGTCACTTAAGTTTAACTTTCCATAAAATGAAAATTACTATACACAAACCCTGACATGTTGTTCTCAAGTTGCCCCATTCAGTTAAGATTCCAAAAATGGAGTACAAAATTTGTTCTTTTCTGTGCATAACAATCACGGAGAAATTTTTTATTTGCAGAACACACATTATTCACTTTAAAAACACCTCTATTGTTACCTACCATCACATCATTAGGTATTGTGTCACCGCAAATTCCACAATTTCACTGTGATTTTTTCACTGACGTGATCTCTTTCTCATAGCCGTGTTATTAATCATAATCACCAATGGAGCACAAATCTCTTTACTGGTTTAGTTAAAATTAACGTAGTTAAAACCGGTTTGAGAAAAGGATGTCACCTAACTTTGACGCTTCATAAAAAGAAAAATATTACATAATGTTCTGAGGAAGTTATTTCAAAAGATGACCTTTTTAGTGACAATTCGAAAATGGTACACTTTCTAAATTTTTATCCATAACAATCATTGTCATTTTGTTTTCTTTTACAAAATAACATTATTTTAAAAAACTGAATATTATAGGAAAGGATATTTTAACTTACATATCTTACATGGATGGCCTATGAAAATTCCACATTTAATGCGTGAAGACAGGTAACAATATCGATTTAAAATCAACTTGTGGACCGGGGTATTAAACGAAGAAATATTTAAACCGTTTCAGTTAACCCCAAAGTTTATATGGGCCCAAATACTTGAATTTAATTCGAACAATTTGTCAGGTCTGCTGGAGAATGTGCCATTCAACATCTACAAGGACATATGGTTTCAACAAGATGGATGACCAGCACATTATGCCCGTCCTGTGCGGGAGCATTTGGACATGGAATATCCCGGAAGGTGGATTGGACTTCATGATTCAATTTTATGGCCAGATCGTTTACCATATTTAAATCCCATCGATTTCTTTTACTGCGATTATTTAAAACAAATCCAAAAAGGGGACCGAACTGTGACAAAGAATTGTTCAAGCAGTGGATGAAAAATAAGCTTAGCTAATTACTCCCTCGACTCGTTAAGGGGTCACTTTTAGAAAGGTGAGTGTGTGAGTGATTTTGGGGTTTATTGGCGCATGAGCCGATTTCGGCTATACTGCGCCAAACATTTGTTTTAATATCTGTGGTCTAGACGGGAAGAGAAAGAAAGAATAAATTGAATGACAAGAAAGAGGGTCGAAAATAGAGAAGGATCACTAGGGTACCCCGGGTTCGTGAAGCCCGTGTTTACCAAAGACAGAAAACCCCGTGGGAAAAGGAAAAGATCACTAGGGCACCTCGAGAGTGTGACACCCGTACTCACCTAAAGAAGGTGAGCCCCCTGAGGGGCTTAGAAAGGTATAGAGCCTGCATTCGTGTAGAGGGTAAACGAACATTTAATTCATTAATGTGTTACAAAATATTTTTTTTGTTTCATTTTTTAATTTATTGCTTAATTTGAGTTACATACTTAAGATTCAGTTTTTTTTTAATGAAGTCATTTTGTAAAAGAAAATGGCAAGGATTGCTATGAATAGAAATGTAGCAATTTTATACCACTTTGGATTCGTCACCAAAGGAGTCATCTTTTGAAATATAACTTGCTTAGAGTAATCTATATATATAAAAATGAATGTGTGTCTGTCCTCGATAGACTCAAAAACCATACATCCAATCGCCGTGAAAATTTCGGAAATTATTAGATATATCCCCGGAAAGGTTTTTGTAAATTTTTTTAAAAATCAGAGTTGGGTTCTAGGTGCTTTCGAACAAATATCCCAAAAATATCAAAATAACATTTGTATATTTACAAGCACAATATCATTCATTTCATGATGATGTTTAATTCTCGCAATATAATTCTTCATCAGATCATCATGATATTTTTGTACGTGTATTTAAACAAACATAAAATCTTTAATAGATTTAAAATATTTTAAATACATAAATTGGATTTCCTTTAATGTTGCTTTTGTGTTTTACAAAAAACAACATTAATGCGTTTGACGTTCAATTTTTCGCCAGCAAATCCTAATAAATACAAAAATGCAGTCAAAAAAATTTTGCAATTATTAATACGAGAATAAATTATTAATACAATATTATTGATTTCCAACTGAGGAAAATAATTGGAAATATGTTTTATTTAACCCCACAATTATGCCACCAAAGCGAAGTTCCTTTGGTCAATCTACAAATCAAGCAAAAAGGAGAAGAGAAGAACGATCTTCAGAAACAAATGAACAGAGACACGCTAGGCAAGAAAGAGATCGAGTTCACACTGCTCTTGCTCGATCATTAGAAACGAGTGAAAAGAGGCAAGCAAGACAGCAAAGGAATCGAATTCGTAGGAAACAGACAAGACGAACGATACATACTGATTTGAATTTATGTGGTTTCAATTACAATCCCCTTTACAATTACAGTATTCATCCAAGTGTAATTATTGGAAAAATGGATAAAAAGTGTACGTATTGTAGTGCTCAAAAATTTAAAATGAAACACCAGGTAATTGCTGTGCAGGTGGAAAAGTAAAGTAACCAGACTTGCGTTCACCACCTGAACCATTAATAACTTTAGTATCAGGTAAAACAAGTCAATCAAAAAAAATTTTGAAAAATATACGCAAGTACAATGCATGCTTCCAAATGACATCATTCGGAGCAACGAATATCGTTAGCGCAAATTATGTGCCAACATTTAAAGTACAAGGGCAAATTTATCACCATGCTGGATCACTACTACCCTTGCCAAATGCTGATCACAAATATCTTTAGATATATTTTATGGGAAATACTGACGAACAAATCAACAGACGGTGTCAACTGAATATGAGTACTAAACGAGAGATTGTCGCTGAATTACAAAATTTGTTTGAACAACATAATGAATTAATTAAGTTATTTAAAACTGCCATTGAACAAATGCCATCTGACGATTACAAAGTAATAATAAAGGCAGATAAAACATATATTGGTCATCATCGAAGATAATTCAACGCACCAACGATCGATGAAGCGGCAATTGTCATAGATGGTGAAGAATTTAATTCTTGCGATATAATTCTTCATCGTAGAAATGGTGACGTCCAGCAAGTAAGTATCAGAAACTCATCGTTCATATGATGCATTACAATATCCTATTCTATTTTGGCAAGGAGAGGATGGATATCATTTTAATATTAATTTGAGAAATCCGACAAATAATGTGGACATTAACAAAAAGGTCAGTGCTATGAATTATTATGCATATCGAACGAAGATTCGTGAGAATGCTGATAATCATATATTGAAATGTAGACAATTATTTCATCAATACATTGTTGACATGTTTGCAAAAATAGAAAGTGAAAGATTCCTCTACATACGACTAAATCAAGTCAAATTGCGTTCTGAAGAGTACATCCATTTACGTGAAGCAGTTGTAAATGATGGCAGTCTCAGTGAATTGGGAAAAAGGGTCATTTTACCATCCACATTTACAGGCAGACCAAGACACGTGCATGAGTATGCACAAGATGCAATGACGTATGTTCGTGCATATGGTCGTTCAGATTTTTTCATCACATTTACATGCAACGCAGCATGGGATGAAATAAAGGAGCTTTTATTAACTGGACAATCCCCATCAGATCGTCATGATATTTCTGCACGAGTATTTAAACAAAAATTAAAATCTTTAATAGATTTTATTGTGAAACACCATGTATTTGGAGAGACGCGCTGTTGGATGTATTCCATTGAATGGCAAAAAAGAGGTTTACCATATGCGCATATTTTAATATGGATGATGGAAAAGATAACAACAAACAGAATTGATGAAATCATCTCAGCAGAAATATCAGACATTGAAATTGATAAAGACTTTCACGATATTGTCTCAAAAAAATATGATTCATGATCCAAGTGGCACACTAAATAATAATTCACTATGCATGTCAGATGGAAAGTGTACAAAGAGGTATTCTAGAGACTTACTTGCTGAAACTATCACAGGCAATGATGGATATCTACTCTATCGGCGACGATCTACCGAAGATGGTGGAAAATCCATTACACTAAAAGTACTCAACAATACTATTGATGTTGATAATAGTTGGGAGTACCATATTATCCATTACTACTAAAAACGTATAATGCCACATAAATGTTGAGTACAGGAATTCAGTGAAAGCTATAAAATATATTTGCAAATATGTGAACAAAGAGGAAGCGATGTGGCAGTGTTTGGAGTGGAAAATACAACTGCATCTAACGAGGAAGTCACCCAATATCAACTGGGACGCTACATAAGTAGCAATGAGTCTGTATGGCATATTTTATCATTTTCCATTCATGAGCGATATCCAACGGTTGTTCATTTAGTAGTACATCTTGAAAATGGACAGCGTGTGTATTTTACATCAGAAAATGTACGTGCAAGAGCAATGTCACCACCACCAATAACATTAACTGAATTTTTCGCATTATGTAGAAATGATACCTTTGCAAGGACACTACTGTACTCTGAAGTACCAGCTTATTTTACGTGGAATACATCGACAAGATTTTTCAGCGTCGTAAACAAGGTAGAGCAGTACAAGGACACATAAATTTATATTCCACAGATGCATTGGGTCGTCTGTAAGCTGTACGTCGTGGACCAACATCTTTCCAAGAATTAAAAACAGTCAATGGCCATGTGTGTGCTACATTTCGTGAGGCTTGACAGAAATTAAATCTCTTAGAAAACGATGCTCATTGGGATATTTCACTCGCTGATGCTTCTAATACAGCTCAACCACAGCAGATACGTACACTATTTTCCATCATACTAACTAAATGTTTTCCGGCTAATCCAAAGGATCTTTGGGGAAAATATAAAGACTATATGAGTGAAGACATTTTACATCGCATGCATAGAATAAATGCTAATCCCAACATTAAATTTACATTTAATATATACAGTGAAGCATTGATTTTAATTGAGGTTGTATGTTTGACAACAGCCAACAAATCCCTGACAGAATTGGGAATGATTGCTCCAAATAGATATAGTAATGACATTTTCGATCGTGACATACAGCGAGAAACGCCCTTCGATGTTAATGAATTACAAACATTTGTTCGAATTATCTGCCGAAATTGGTATTAGAACAACGAAAAGCATATGACACAATTATAAATGCAATATCTAACAAGAGTTGTGGTTTATATTTCTTAGATGCACCTGGAGGCACTGGCAAAACTTTTCTTATTTCAATTATCCTGGCAACTGTAAGATCACAAAATAATATTGCACTTGCTATTGCATCATCTGGTATTGCAGCAACTCTTTTGGACAGTAGGGCGAACAGCACATTCAGCATTGAAATTGCCATTAAATATGCAGGTAATTGAAACTCCAACATGTAATATTAGCAAATATTCTGGGATGGGAAAAGTACTAAGATCGTGTCAGCTTATAATATGGTATGAATGCACCATGGCACAGAAGAAATCATTGGAAGCACTCAGTGACACATTAAAAGATTTGAGAGGAAATGAGCAGCTCTTTGGTGGTGCCCTCATTTTGCTAGCTGGTGATTTTCGACAAACTCTACCAGTTATATCACGTTCAACACCTGCAGATGAATTGAATGCATGTCTCAAATCATCGGTAGATAATATCGGAGAAAATATCTTTAAAGATCAATATGCGTGTTCAATTACAACAAGATGAATCTTCTGAACGATTTTCAAAACAATGGTTAGATATTGTGAATGGTAAAATGGAAATGGACGAATCCACACACTCTGTATTACAATACCAGAAAACTTTTATCACATTGTAAAATCCACTGATGAATTGATTGCCAAAGTTTATCCAAATTTATCACAGAATCATAAAAATAATCAATGGGTTAGTGAGCGTGCTATATTGGCAGCCAAAAACATTGATGTGAATTTAGTAAACTGCACAATTAAAAATGAAATACCTGATGAAGAAACTACATATAAATCCATAGATACTGTCGTCAATCAAGATGAATCAGTTAATTATCCAATAGAATTTTAAAATTCATTGGATCTACCAGGAATGCCACCGCATATTTTATCTTTGAAAATTGGTTCACCAATCATCCTTCTACGAAATATAAATCCACCGCGACTGTGCAGTGGGACTAGGGTATCGGTAAAAAAAATTAATGAATAACATAATTGAGGCAACCATTTTAAATGGAAAACACCAAAGGGAACATGTACTACTACCACGCATTCCCATGATACCAACGAATACTCCATTTGAATTCAAACGTCTACAGTTTCCTGTACGACTAGCCTTTGCAATGACCATAACAAAGCACAGGGACAATCATTGCGAATATGTGGATTAAATTTGATAAATCCATGCTTCTCGCATGGACAGCTGTACGTTGGATGTTCACGAGTTGGAAAACCATCAAATTTATTTGTTCTTGCACTAGATAGGAAAACAAAAATTGTTGTATATTTACAAGCACTACTAAGATAAAGTTCACCATCAATCATCAAATATCATTCATTTCATGATGATATTTAATAATTACAAAATTATTGTTCAATTGAAATTCATTTGCAGTATTGTTTAATATCACAAGTGAAGAAGCATATTTATTCTACCATCAACTATGTATATCTATGTTTTGTACATATGTTATATTCAAATGACATATATCTAGGGATAAATTTATTGTTAATTTTCATTTTGATGTATTGTATACATTTGATCATTAATAAATTATGTTTGAGGTATCAAAACTGCCTTTTTGTTCAAACACAGCAACGCAACGTATGAACGGGTACAGCTAGTATGTAATATTTTTCAAATTAAGGTGACATTTTTTCTTAAACTACGTTAATCTTAACTAAACCAGTAGAGATGTTTACTCCATTTGTGACTGTAATTAATTGCACGGCTGTGAAAGATTACATTAGTGAACAAAATTACAGAGAAATTGTGGAACTTGTGGTCATAATCCTTAATGATGTAATGAAAAGTATCAAAAGAGGTATTTTTAAAATGAAGATATGTTCTGCAAATAAAAAAAAATTCTCTACGATTATTATGCACAGAAAAGAACAAATGTACCCCATTTTGGATCTTAACTGAATGGGTCAACTTTTGAGAAACTTGTCTGGGGTTGTGTGTGTCGATGTTTTCTTTTTATGGAGAGTCAAAGTTAAGAAAAAGCACGGCTCTCAAACCACGGCATACACAAATTACGTTAATTTTAACTAAACCAGGGCGATCAATAATACGGCTATGAAAAATGTTTGTGAAAAAATTATCGCACAATTACGAAATTTGTGTTCACAATAGCTAATGATGTGATGGAGGGTGTCAATTTTTCACATTTTTGAAAACGATCTCGTCCTCACTTAACCAAGTGCAGGGTAATTTTTTTATATCTTTCCCAGAACAGATATGACTCTACCTTTCACCTCGTGCCCGATTTTATCGTTAAGTTTCGGGACACCCTGTATATACAAGGTGTGACACGCACACACAAAAAAAACGAGACTAAATGTGTAGCTTGAAAAAAAGAGTGGAGCTGTCAACAACCCTTTTGGTGACATCATCCCACATATCTCCTTTATCCATGTAACCAGTTTTGCCTTTATAGATCGAGCCAGTAAGGAGTACTGCGGCATTGAGTGAACACATTCAACACATTCTGGCGAAAAAATGTCGAATCAACATCAAGTTTCTTCAGAAACTTAAGAAATTAGTCACGAAAACATTTCAAATACTAGCCGAGGCTTATGGAGATGAACCTTATGTTGAAAAGCGTCGTATAGAGGGCGCTGCTCTGTAACGCGAAACTTTTGTTTTTGTTATGTGTAGGAGCTCAGTGGCAGGTGAGCTACCATTTGGTACAGTTGTAATCTGTAATTGAAGGGTCAGTTGCCCTAATAATACAACCTAAGTTTTAATCATATATGTTTAATGTTCGTGTCGTGTCCGTGTCGTCCAGCAATAAAACCTTATAAAAGACAAAAAGATCGTCTTCATTCTACCACTGAATTCACCAGATGTAAAACCTTAGTCTCGTGCACATGTGTTTGAATGGTACAGCGGTTAATCTAAGATTAAAATATCGACGACAATGATGGAAATTTTAGAAATGATTAAATATTTTTTTTTAGAAATAATAAAATAATATTTTTACTTAATATAAAATGCTTATGAACGTAATAAAACTATTTTTTCATTATTTTATTATTTCATTATTTATCAAATTTAAAACTAAATTTCCATCATTGTCATCGATATTTTAATCTAAGATTAAAATATCGACGACAATGATGGAAATTTTAGAAATGAATAATTTTTTTTTTTACAAAATAATGATATTTTCTATTTCTTACGATTTTTTTTTTAAAAAAAGGGTTAAAACTGATGCGTTTTTATGAAAATTATTTCTAAATCGTTGCGTATGAATTTATTTTCGTGTTATGAAAACGATATTCTACACTAAATAATCTCAAGCCTTTTTCTTTTAGCACCAATCATTTAAAAAATAAAATGTCTAAAACTTTTTTTTGAACGATTTTTCGAAAAATTTCAAAATTTTTAACTCAACATTGAATAACTTCGCTATTTATTAAAATTATCATAAGAAACGTTTTTTGCGTTTGTAGAATAATGTTATCAATCTTCTGTGCGAAGATTGAAAAAATTGCTTAAAAATTACGGATTTTACAATTTTTTTTGTTATTTTCGTAAAATACCGTTTTTGCGAGAAATAATTCAAACAGTATTTTTTGTACATTTTTTTAAAAAGTACTTCGTTTTTTAAAATAATGTGTGAAGTTTGAAAGCCTTAACTTTAAAATTAAGCCCTAAAAAATAAAAACTTTAATAAAAAATAAGCTATTTTACAGTTAGCGAAGTCTTGGCGTCGAAAAATGGTTTCGCACCAAATAGCTTTCAACTGTTTCACCGCCCACTTCAAATCTAACTCAAGGGTTACACCAAAAAGTTCCGACTTAAACATGCAAAAATCAGCAAATGTGGCGAGTAAAAAAAAAAAGCGAGTGAAAAAGTTATTTTTGCTTCAATTTTCGTTATTTTTTAATTTATATAATTTTCAAAATTAAATTATTATTGATGTCAGATTAAGATGAAAGAATGTATTCAATACATTTCTGAGATTCATTTATAATATTTATCTGTATCAAAAAAAAATTCTCTTTCACACAAAAACTTTTTTTTTTCACAGTGCTGAAACAGTGTAAAATTATCACATGGGATGAATGCACTATGGCACACAAACATTCACTTGAGGCGTTGAACAGGACATTAAAAGACATAAAAAAACAACGACAAACTATTTGGCGGCACTCTGTTACTCCTTTCAGGTGATTTCAGACAAACACTTCCCGTCATACGCTGATAAGATCCACGCTTGCTTGAAATAATCGCCACTGTGGCGTAATGTCGAAAAAGTACAGCTGAAAGTAAATATGCGCGTTCAAATGCTTCAAGATCCATCCACTGAAACATTCTCAAAATAATTATTAGGTATCGGCGATGGAAAAGTAGCTGTACATGAAAATACTGGATGCATAAAATTGCCGTCCGATTTCTGCACAATCAATATCTCACAAAATGCCCTCATTGACCCGATATTTCCCGATATACACACACAATACTTTAATCATGAGTAGCTGGCAGAAAGAGCAATTTTGGCAACAAAAAATTTGGACGTCAACGATTTGAATTTCAAGATACAATAGTTGTTGCCAGGGGACTTGATGTCATACAAATCTATCGATACAGTTTGTGCTACCAACGAAGCTGTAAATTATCCAGCAGAGTTTTTGAACTCATTGGATTTGCCAGGCATGCCACCGTACCATTTACAACTGAAGGTAAGATCTCTGGTTATTTTGCTTCGTAATTTGAACCCACCACGGCTGTGCAATGGCACGCGACATCATTAAAAAATTGATGAAAAACGTTATCGAAGCCAGGATTTTGAATTGCAAGTTCCGAGGAGAAGATGTATTATTACCACGAATCCCTATTATTCCCACAGATGTGCCAATTGAATTCCAGCGGATTCAATTCCCAATTAGATTGGCATTCGCAATGACAATTAATAAGTCTCAAGCTCAAACGATGTCTGTTTGCGCCTTAGATTTGGGAACATCGTGTTTTTCACACGGACAGTTATACGTGGCATGTTCTCGCAGGGGTAAACCATCCAGTTTGTTTGTGCTGGCTAAAGATGGACTCAATAAAAATATCGAACACTCCATTGCACTAAAAGACTGATAATGTTGTTTTTTAATTGTCATAATTTGTCATAGAGATGTAATTTGAAATTTATTAGTTAAAATAATAAAAGAACAAAGAAATAAATGAATGAAATGAATGAACAAATGAAAAAATGAACGTTTGGTGTTTTGTTACTTTTATAGGCCGTCATTATTCACAGCGCTCCATTCCTCTTTCATTCTATTACCACATCCCCACACACTTACAATGAGTTAGTTGTTTTTTATTTGACTACCTAAACATTCACTTTATATGGCAAAACAACGTTTGCCGGGTCAGATAATATATATATATATATATATTTATATAAACAGTATATATATATATTTATATAACATCGTGAAATACCCAGCGAAGCGGATGGGTAACGGCAAGTATATATACACACACACACACTCAAAAGCCAAAACATTATGACCGCCTGCCAATAACAAGTTGGCCCACCTTTGGCGCGCAACACAGCTTCAACTCGCCTTAGCATTGTTGCCACAAGTCCTTAGTAGGTGGCTGGAGACATATTGTACCAGATGTTTAAGTAACGGTCACGCAAATCCGAGATATTGCGAACTGATGGCCTTTGAACTCTGAGCTGCCGTCCCATGACATCCCAAATGTATTCTATCGGATTGAGATCCGGTGAGTTAGGCGGACAGGACATTAACTGGAATTCAGTATCATGTTCCTGGAACCACTCCAACACAATTTTAGCCTTGTGACACGGGGCGTTGTCCTGTTTAAACATTCCATCTCCAGCTGGAAAAACATAGGCAATGTAAGGGTGCAACTGGTCTGCAATGATGTTCAGATACCCTGTATCATTCATGGTCTGCTCTACCACAACCACAGGTCTCAGAGACGCCCTAGAGAACGTCCCTCAAACATAATACCGCCACCACCGGCCTGTGTATGACCTACTGTACATTGTGAGAGCAACTGTTCGCCTGGAAGACGGCGTATCCTGACACGGCCATCGGCATGATGAATGACAAACCGTGATTCATCTGACCAGGCAACTCTCTCCCACTGATCCATGGACCAGTCGCGATGTTCTCGGGCCCAGCGCAGGCGCAGTTGGTGATGACGCTTGGTCAGCAAAGGCACACGAGTGGGACGTTTGCTGCGTAGTCCCATATCCAACAGTGTCCGCTGAACAGTGTGCTCCGATACTATTCTTCTTGGCCCTGCATTGTATTGAGCTCTCAGCTGAGCCACTGTCTGGCTCCAGCTTTGCTCCACCATGCGAGACAGTCTTCGACGACCTTTTTCTTTGATAGCGTGTGGACGTTCAACACCATGTCGTCTACTGCTGGTTTCACCATCATTCATCCACTTTGCATAAGTACTAACAACTGTAGACTGCGAACAACCCACGAGTCATGCAGTTTCGGAAATACTTGTCCCGAGCCTTCGAGCCATTATAATCTGCACTCTATCAAAGTCGCTTAGATCCGCAGCCTTTCCCATCACACACAGAAGTAAGTGAAAGAATGATCCTTCAGACTCTCCAGCAGCAGTTAAATACCACTTCCACCTGATCACGTGCCTTCCACGTCATCCAGGCGAGTTCGTTGCAAAATGTAGGGGCGGTCATAATGTTTTTTCTCTTGAGTGTATATATATATATATACTTCCTACTAGATTGGTAATACTCTATAGGCTAACTACGAGAAACTTTTATACTCGTTAGTTAGCACAATGTCTTGCAAAACTAAATAGTTTTCTAATGGAAAATGAGCTTTTTTATGTTTTTGGAAAACAACACCTATAATGAAGTAAAGGGAACAACATATCAACAGAGTTGATGTTAAAATCTAAATTTAAGCACGAACAGCTTTTAAATTTTAGATTGCAAATTCATGCAAAATACACGGGATTTCTCACACAGCTATAAACATTTTAATGCCATTCAGAACATTATGTTTAAGTGAAATATATTTCTCAAAGTAAGTGGCTATAAAAATAAAGTATAAAAACAAATTAAACTCAGAATATGCCTAATGTGCGATTTCATTTTATCTCAATAGACCTAGACTTCGACAATTCGTGTGAAAAAAACAAGCACATATCGCAGTTAATAAATATCATGCAGGGATTGGTGACACTTGAATCACAAATTAATATTATTAATGGGTAAATTATATTTAAAAAATAGATTAAAACAATGCTTTAATAATAAATAAGCAATACTTTTTTTTAACTGACTTAACATTTTGTACCTATAACGTGTTGATCTACTTTAAATATTATTTTGAGATATATTCTTCGAAGTATGTGTATGGAATGGGGTTCCACGAAAACACTTTCAAGTTCTAGGGGTTCTACAAAAGCAACTTCAAGTTTTAGGGATTCCGTGATTTGGAAAAGTTTGAAGACCTTTGCTTTAAAGTAAGCAGTGGACAACATGCAAAACAAGAGACATTATTATAAAAGTAATGAAATTAAATAAGTACCAACAAAATGTAAGAATTTAAAGAGATCTTATGCGTATTAATAATTTTTAATATTTAAGACAGTTTGAAAGGCAATTTAAAAAAATTACTACGAACATAACATAAATATTTAAGCGATTGTGTGTTTAAAAAACAAAAAAGAGATTAATATTTGCATAATTCGTTTTTTTTTAAAAAAAACTACCAGAAATACATTAAAATCCTTACCTCCATTTATCTATCTTACTAGCTATAAAACAGCTCTTTAAAGCTGCTTTAGAATTTTTAAGGTTGAACTAAATAATTTTACAGCAATATTAATCTATTGATACTTAAATAAATATTTAACTTTTCATTTCATTTCTTCACTTTAAAACTCTAGCAACTTTCACTAAAGAGACCAAATATATAAAAAGTAATTATTAATAAATATTTATATTTCTCTCATGTGAAATTTTTAAAAAATCTGATCTTTCTTACGTGAGACAAGATTTCTTGGTCTTATTTATGCTTAACTTTTGGCAACATTCTACGTCTGAATTCGTCGATCGTGAACAGTTGCTACAAGGATTGCCTTAAGCGGTTGATGACGTGTTAATATAGTTATGAAGGTAACAAAAATTACATTTTATCAATTTGCTATCAAATTGCGTTTGTTTGTTTTTGGCTACTGAGAAACAAATAGGTTCAACTTTTTATTTCTTTATTTTCTTATAAGAATTGTGAATAAGCATGCCATAAGACACAAGCTAATCATTCTCAAATTAATTATCTGTTGTTGTTGTTCTTTCTTATCCCACTTGACCGACAGAAACATCTAGATCAAGTCCATGAACCCGTAAGTTTTTAAGCAATCAAGAACTGTAGTTGGACTTGAGAGCAGCTGGCTCTTATGGCACCCAATACAAGCCAAGATGTGGGCAGGAGCGGCTTGGTTCACATTGCATTTCGGACAAGGAGGGTAAACTTTAAGACCATCCACATGCCGTTGAGCTCGAGTATGTCACTTTTTATGAAATAGTTACAATTAATATAAATATGTATATACGTATGACAGAATCGCAACATTAAGTGGCAATTAATTTTTATTATCATTAAAAAGTATCGCATTGTCATCCAAAACAATCGTGTATATAAAATTTCAATTCAACTGTTTAGCTTTGAAACGTGAGGGAAAGAAACATCTTTTAAAGGTTTGACCCAAGTCACTAAAAATTAAGCCAACGTGGCGGTATTTGTAATTCTTTAAATAATTAATTTCAATCAAATATTTTAATTAATTATAATTAAATTATCGTATAGTTACCCAAAACAATAGCGTATAGAAAATTTCAGCTCAAAAGAGCACTTTAAAATGTCAGAAAAAAACCTTTTCAAGTTTTGACACGCCAAAATGGTCGCTAAGTCGCCAAAAATGATGTCAATGTGGCTGTATTTGTAATTCTTTGAATAATTATAATTAAATTACTGCATTTTTTTAAACATTTATAAACCCCATGCACCACGCAATGTATAACACGGGGGGATACAACACAGACAGAAGAAAGGATTACAACACAAACATCCATGCCTTCTCCGGGATTCGAACCCAGTCCCTACGGCACCGCAGTCAGCTTCACTGACCACTATACCAGATGGGCGGCAAATTACTGCATTGTCATCCAAAATAAGTGTGTACATAAAATTTCAGCTCAATTGAGTGTTTTAAAATGCATTTTATTAAAGATTGAAAATTTGAACAAGATAAATATACACTCAAAAGCCAAAACATTATGACCACCTGTCAATAACGAGTTGGCCCACCTTTGGCGCGCAACACAACTTCAACCCGCCTTGGCATGGATGCCACAAGTCCTTGGTAGATGGTCGGACACAGATTGTACCAGATGTTTAAGCAACGGTCACGCAAATCCGAGATATTGCAAATTGGTGGTCTTTGAACTCTGAGCTGCCGTCCCATGACATCCCAAATGTGTTCTATCGGATTGAGATCCGGTGAGTTAGGCGGACAGGACATTAACTGGAATTCAGCATTATGTTCCTGGAACCACTCCAACACAATTTTAGCCTTATGACACGGTGCGTTGTCCTGTTGTTCCAGCTGGAAAAACAGAGGCCATGTAAGGGTACAACTGGTCCGCAATGATGTTCAGATACCCTGTAGCATTCATGGTCTGCTCTACCACAACCACGGGTCCCAGAGACGCCCAAGAGAACGTCCCCCAAAGCATAATACCACTACCACCGGCCTGTGTATGGCCTACTGTACATTGAGGGAGCAACTGTTCGCCTGGAAGACGGCGTATCCTGACACGGCCATCGGCATGATGAATGACAAACCGTGATTCATCTGACCAGGCAACTCTCTCCCACTGATCCATGGACCAGTCGCGATGTTCTCGGGCCCAGCGCAGGCGCAGTTGGTGATGACGCTTGGTCAGCAAAGGCACACGAGTGGGACGTTTGCTGCGTAGTCCCATATCCAACAGTGCCCGCTGAACAGTGTGCTCCGATACTATTCTTCTTGGCCCTGCATTGTATTGAGCTCTCAGCTGAGCCACTGTCTGGCTCCGGCTTTGCTCCACCATGCGAGACAGTCTCCGATGACCTTTTTCTCTGATAGCGTGTGGACGTCCAACACCATGTCGTCTACTGCTGGTTTCACCATCATTCATCCACTTTGTATAAGTACTAACAACTGTAGACTGCGAACAACCCATGAGTCATGCAGTTTCAGAAATACTTGTCCCGAGCCTTCGAGCCATTATAATCTGCCCTCTATCAAAGTCGCTTAGATTCGAAGCCTTTCCCAAAGTAAGTGAAAGAATGATTTTTCAGACTCTCCAGCAGCAGTTTAAAGCGTGTTCATTGCAAAATGTAGGAATGGTCATAATGTTTTGGCTCTTTAGTGTAGAGAGAGAGTGAGCTAATAGTAGGAATTGAATAAATGTTTTTAGAAAATAAACAAAAAATTTTTATCTATTTCTAAATCAAACCTCCGATTACTATACATGGAAATTTAGCGCACAATTCCAATATATGAAAATATTTCAAATGTCCTTAAGTAGAAATAGAAAGATACGATTTTTATTTTGGATTCAATATGTGTGCAGTACAAATTCTATCATTAGAACAATTATTAAATATCTCAGTTATAATGCTATTATCATATGGGAGGGTATCATATCCCGATTTCTTCTATATAAAATTCCAGCTAACATAACTCTGAAAGCTTTAAAATCTGATTTATAGTTGGGTAATAATTACGAAATAGTGGAATTTTGTCGATCGATAAAATTTGGACCATGTCCAGAAATATCTTCGGTGCTTACAACTATCCTTGAGAAACAGCCTTACCCGAAAATGTTTTGCTTAAGACCAGAGAATAATTTATAATTGCAGCACCTTCAAATATTTCAGTACAACCATAGCTATACAGACTGCACAAACGAAAGATTTAGAAAGGCTGTTGATTAAAACAGATACCAGAAGCATTTCCTTTTGCATTATAAATATCTACGCGCACGTCGCAAGGAAATCAAATATATATTAGAAAAGAGAGACTCACTCCTTACGATATCTCCAAAACTATTAGACCTACAGACTTCGAATTCGGCACAAACATGTTTATTTCATTGAGTAGAAACCCTCTAAGAATGTATTTTCTGCAACCCAAGG